>WNWK01034425.1:0-20458 GCA_009830355.1 Cherax destructor | reverse complement strand
TGATTACTGACGGCGGCTGAACGGGTTTGGGCTGACTTACGGGCGGCGAGCACTGACGGCGGCTGACCCCGACTTGGTTGACTGACTTACTGATTTGGCGGCTGACTTGGCTTTGACTGACTTCCCCAACTGACTTACTGACGGCGGCTTACGGCTTGGCTTCGGCGGCTTACTGACTGATTTTGGGCGGCGGCTGACTTACTGACTTGGCTTCGCTGACGGTTTACTGCCCTTGGCTTACTAACTAACCGGGCTTGGCTTACTGACGGCTTACGGGGACTTACGCTTGACTTACTGACGGGCTTAAAGTTAGACACTGGTTCAACCATCGATTTCAGTTCCGGGAACCTCTACTATCCACCTCAGCATAACCCCTCCTCTCTTCACAATCACCCAAAACACCAGCACCCACAATTTAAGGTAGTAGGTTGGTGGCAGCAACCACCCGGGGAGGTTTTACCATCCTGCCAGGTGACTGTAAAACAGAAACCTGAAACTGTTTACATGATGGTGGATTGCTGGTGTCTTTTTCTGTCTCATAAACATGCAAGATTTCAGGGTCCTTCCTACTTCTACTTCCCTTGGGGTCACACTATGCAAACATGTACACGTTTATGTATACACCTATCTGAGTTTTTTTTTTGATTTATTTTAAATTAAGTTCTTGTTCTTATTTTTTTCCTTTCTTTCCATGGGGAAGTGGAAAAAAGAATTTTTCCCTCCGTAAGCCATGTGTTGTAAAAGTAAAACTAAAATGGGGGGAACAAGGGGTTAGAACCCCTTTTTCCTGTATGGTTTACAAAAAAAGAAGAAAACCGTCAAAGTGGGATGTTTGAATGTGCGTGGATTTACGGAATGATAAGAAAAAATGATTGTAGATGTTATGAATGAAAAAAGCGGGATGTCCTGACTTTAAATTGAGAAAAAAACTGAAGGGGTAGGAGATTTTCCCAGGGGGGAGAAAAAAAATGGGATTAGGTCAGGGGTTTCAAAAAATTAGGCAAAAGAAGGAGTGGCAAAATTTTGGGAATAATCAGTTATGGCAGGAAAAGAAGGAATATAAATGTATAAATTCAAGGATTATGGGGGAGTAAAAAAAAGGTTTGGGATGTGAAAAGTGGGTTATAGTGTGTTTATGCACCTGGAAAGAGAGAAGTGTAGAGGAGAAAAGTTTTTTGGGAAATGTTGAGTGAGTGGGGATTTTTGAACCGGGGGAGAGTAATTGTGGTTGGGGATCTTAATGCTAAAGTGGGTAAAAATGTTGTGGGGGGGTAGTAGGTAAATTTGGGGTGCCGGGGGAAAAATGAAAAGGGGGAACCTTAATTGAGCTATGTGTAAAAAGGGGTTTTGGGAAAAAATTAAAAATATTTTATGAAAAGAGGATAAATAAATATACAAGGTAGATATAGCCGAAAGGGAAAAAAGTAGTTTTTTTGGGAATTATTGGGGGATAAAAGGTAGATGGGACAAAAGAAAATGGCAACAGCAAGTAAGAGAGGAAAAAGGGAAAAACAAAGGGAGGAGGAAGTTAGGGTAAAGATATAAGCAACTATTGGCAGAAAGGTGGGGATAGTGCAAGAAAGGGGGGGGGGTTGAAGGGGTTGGGATAGTTTTAAAATGCAGTTTTAAAGGAATGTGGGGCAGAAGTTTGTGGCTATAGGAGGGGGGGGCAGGGGGAAAAGAGGGTGAGTGGGGAATGAAGAAGTAAAGGGTGGGGATAAAAGAAAAAAGGTGGCTTATGAGAGGTTTTTAAAAAAACAAAAGAATTTAATGGGAAAGAGCAGAGTATAGGGAGAAAAAGAAAGGTAAAAAGAGAGTGGTGAGGGGGTGCAAAAAAGGGGCGGATGAAAGAATGGGAGGGCTCTGTCAAGAAATTTTGCTAAAAACAAAAAAAATTTTTGGAAATGAGATAAAAAAAGGTAAAAATCCTAGGAAAAAAATGGATTTGTCAGTTAAAAACAGGGGGTGGGGGAGTTAGAAAGGGGGGGAGCGGGAAAGGGTTTGGGTAGATGGGGGGAATTTTTTGGAGGAATTTTTTAAATGTCGATAAAAAAAAGGGGGCGGTAATTTCATGTACTGGCCGGGGAGGTACAACATCTTTTAGGAGTGAAGAAGGGGGATGTGAGTGGGGGGGAGGTGTGGGGAGGCATTACGTAGAATAAAAGGGGGTTAAAGCAGCGGGGCCGGGATCACAGAAATGTTAAAAGCGGGGGAGGATATAGTGCTGGAGTGGTTGGTTTTTTGTTTAATAAATGTATAAAAAGGGGGGAAGGTCCCCAGGGAGGGGTCAGAGCATGTATAGGGTTTTGGCACAGAATGTATAGTTCCTTTATAAAAAGGGGAAGGGGGATAAAAGAGAGTGAAAAAATTATAGGGGAATAAGTTTATTGAGTATACCAGGTAAAGTGTATGGCAGGGTTTTTTTGGAAAGAATTAGAGGTAAGAAAAAGGGGTTGCAGATGAGCAAGGGGCTTTGAGTGGGGGGGGGAGATAAATGTTTACAGTGAAACTATATGTGAACAGTATTTAGATAAAGGTAGAGAAGTTTTTATTGCATTTTGGATTTAGAAAAGGCATTATAATTTGGGTGGGGAGCAATGTGGGGAAATGTTGCAAGTGTATGGAATAGGTAGTAAGTTACTGAAGGCTGTAAAAAGTTTTTATGAGGATAGTGAGGCTCAGGGTTTGGGGGTGTAGGAGAGAGGGGGATTACTTCCCCGGGAAAAGTAGGTCTTAGACAGGGATGTGTAATGTCACCATGGTTGTTTAAATATTTATAGATGGGGGTTTTAAAAAAAGTAAAAATTTGGGTGTTGGGGAGAGGGGGGGATTAAATTATGGAGAATTAAAAAGCAAAAAGGGGTTGGGCACCCGTTACTTTTTTCTGATGATACTGTGCTTATGGGAGGGTTCTAAAGAAAAATTGCAAAAGGGTTAGTGGATGAGTTTGGGGGGGAGTGTAAAAGGGAGAAAGTTAAAATGAACATAGATAAAAAAATAAGAGTAAGGTGATGAGGGTATCAAACCGATTTTAAAAAAAGAAAAAAATTTGGGTATCACATTGGGGGAGAGGGGTTATGGAAGAAGTAAATGTTTTCAGATATTTGGGAGTTGACGTTTTCCCGCGGGTGGGTTTATGAAGGGTGAGGTTAACCATAGAATTGATGAAGGGAAAAAAAAGGGGAGTGGTGCATTAAGGTATCTGTGGGGACAAAAAGTTTTCCATGGAGGCAAAAAAGGGGAAAGTACGAAAAATAGTGGTACCAACACTCTTATATGGGTGTGAAGCATGGGGTTTCAAAAGTGCAGCGAGGAGGACTGGAGGCAGTGGAGAGTCCTGTCCCAAGGGGAATGTTGGTAAATATTATAGAAAATTCGGAATGTGGAAATTGGGGGAAGGTGTGGGTTACTAAAAATATTTGTCAGAGGGCTGAAGAGGGGGTTTTTGAGGGGGTTTTGGTAAGAGAATGGATCAAAGTAGAATGACTTGGAAGCGATAAATTTTGTAGGGAAGGGAAAGGGGGGGTAGGGGGCCCTCCTAGAAAAAGGGTTTGGGGGGAAGGGGGAAAGGAGGTTTTTTGGGCAAGGGGCTTGGACTTCCAGCAAACATGTGTGAGCCCTGTTAGATAGGGGGTGAATGGAGACGAATGGTTTTTTTGGGGCATGACCATCTGTTTGGGGTGTGAGCAAAGGGAACATTTGTGAAGGGATTCAGGGAAACCAGTTAATTGGGTTTTTGTTGGACTTGAGTCCCAAATGGGGAAATACAATGCCTGCACTTTAAAGGAGGGGGCTGAGATAGTGACAGCTGGGGAGGGACTATTCTCAGCTGTCGATCTGGGGCTCCTCTGCAAAGACAAAAATGTGGTGAAAGGTTTGGGAAAGATGATGAAAGTATTTTCTTTTGGGGGTTTTTTTTTGGGGGCACCCTGCCTCGGTGGGAGGCGGCCGACTTGTTGAAAAAAAAAAAAAAAAAAATATTATTTCTATTACATTTGTAGTCTTAAAAACAGTAAAAAAAAAATATACATCACGAAATTTAACTACAATTTCATATTCCCCTTTTAGTTTTTTGAAATGTTGGTCTAAAAAAAAATTGTTTGGCTTTTTGGGGGCTCCCAGGGAAAACCCTATTTTTCCCCTAAGTTATTTTAATTATTTAAACAAAATTATCTAACTACTTTTTTTAGGAAAGTAACTATTGGGAAAAAGACGGTCTACTGTACTATAATGGGGAAATTTTCGTATTTTTACTGATTGGGGAAACACTACTCCCCCCTTTTCTTAGGGTCTGAAGAACTTCCACCATCACTACTTTTGCACTCTTGTGTCTATTAAGCAAAATTAAGGGGTTTTTTTTGGGCCACGGTAAAAAGCAGATAACTGAAACCCGTATGCCAAAACCCACAGGGGGCCCATTTTACTGATACTTTTGGGACATCACAATATACTAGATGGGCGTAATAATACCTGGGGTACCTGGGGTTTTCCTGGGGTGTTCTGGAGGTCACCACCCCGCAGTTCAGTCCTTGACCAGGGGCCCCCCAATGGATCAGGGCCCAATCAACCAGGCTGTTAATGCTGGCCCCACACACTCCAATGTACGAAAACCACAGCCCAGCTGGTTGGGTACTGCCCTTTTTTGGTATCTGTTCTGCTCCCTTGAAAGTAGCCAAAGGGGTCTTTTGGGAATTCCCCTTATGCCTGGTGGGGGGGCTGTTGAACAAAATCTTGGGGCCCCAGACACTTATTGTGTTTTTTTGGTCCAATGCCACCCCTATTTTCATTGGGGGATGTTTTACCATCTGCCCAGTCTTTTGCTTTCGTAGGGAGTGATTTGAGTGTGCAGATTTGGGAATCCCCCTAGGATTTTCCAGGTGTGATTTTTATGCATCTTTCATTGTGTTAGTGAGTCCCGATCAATAGTGGCCACTGTGTATGTGTGAATTATTTTTATTTGTTTAGGGGTTTTCCCTTTAAATTTCTTTTCTTCTTTGACCAGCCACCTGCCTACCCCTGAGAAACAGCTGGCATACAACCCCAACTACCAGTAGTGATGATCATCCTAGCTGTAATCGATATTCTGAACTCCTCATTTTAGGCATTCCCGATAGTCTAGTTCTTTTTAAATTTGGAAAAATGGGGGTGTTTTTTTGCATGTCTTGACGTGTGGTTATCCCACAAATGTAGCTACTGGTACATATCACTTTGAAAAAATAATCATTTAAAAAATTTTTATTGGTTTGACAAGAATATTTAATATTGTCATTTTAAAAAATATTCATTAGATTTTAACCCACAAATGCTCAGATTGTCGGGTCCACCATAAACTGATCCCCTTTTTTCATTCAGCAATGGAATTTTTTTATGCAGTTTTAAAAAAATTGGGTTTTGTAACTATGCATATCATTTCACAACTTTCCTGCCAACCCCTTTTATGGATGCAGTAGATCTTTCAGATAATAAGAGATGGTTTTAAATAAATTAGCAAAATTGTCAGATGGGTTTATTGGTTGTGTTAATTTCAGTTGGTGTGCACCTTATTATAATTATTTTTTTTTTTTCAAATATTTACATTTCCTTTTGTTGCTTGAAAAAAGGGAAAAGTCAACCCCATACAAACATGACAAAAGAAAAATAGTAGTGTTTTTTTTTGATGTACCATTCTTTCTCTTTGTCGCCACCAGGTTTCCACTGCTTAGGGAAAAATGCCAAAATATCCTGGTTGGCAAGGGACTTAAGGTTGGAAGGACATTTGTTATACTTAGACATTTTGAAGGGATTTTGATTATATATTGCATAAAGTAAAAATGTTTAAATTTTAAGAGGGTTATTGTTTGTTATTATGATCCCAGAATCTTTTGGGAAAAAAAAATTTTAAGGCCATACGGGTACTTGTATTTTCTACATTTAATTTAGATTTTGTAATTTATTTTAGAATGAAGAAAAAAAAGGATTTGGTCAATGCAAGTTTTTTTTGTAAATGCACTGTATATGAAAGTGTAATATGAAATGAGTTTAAATTTTTAGAAATTTAAAATTTTTTAGATAGCCCCATTTTTGTTTTTTTTTTTTCCCAAGGTGGATAGAAGAAATTTTAAATTTTTATGACTTACATTTGAATAATTTCTAGTTTTCAGCATTATTTATTTGTCATCTTGCAGAATGGACATGTTTAGGATTGGCTTGCTGTAGGTTGGGAAACCTGTTCTTTCTGGGGAAATTTTTTGAAAAGTGTTATGATTTTCAAGCCTTTTTCAGTATGGTGAGTAATAAATTTATGAAAAGACTTTTTGGGACAGTTTAATCCCATATTTAAGAATGTTTTACATAGTGCTGTTGTTTTCCCCCTTAATAGCTGCACTTCCCCAAAAAATATTTTGAAATAACCATTCAGGTTTTTTTCCCTTTGGATGCTTTTAGATCTGCTTTTGCTTTCTCCTTAAATGAGAAAAGGGTAAATGTTTTTTTGTGGCATAAACCCCAAACTGAGTTTATTCTGTGCATTTGGTGATAGTGTATTCATAAGGTTTACCCCCTTTTTTAAAGATTGTTTTCATTGTCTTTGAAACTTTCTGGGTCATTTAATCGAAAAAGGCTCGCTGTTTGTGTGCAAGTATTGATTTGTTCTGGTTTGAATTAAAACATTTAATGCCAATCTTTTTTAAGATAGGGGAATTTGTTAATAAATAATTTTATGCAGCAAGATGCCCAGCCAAAACCCAATTTTTTGTACTTGTTTAGATGTGCAGTTATATACAGTTGACCGTAAATTTAAAAGATGGTATAGTTTCTTTTTTTGAAAATGGCATCTGAAAAAAAGAAAAAAAAATTGGAAACGAAGGGGAAATAATAAGGTTACATTCTTTAAAACCTAAAAAATGGTTTTTTTTTTTTTTAAATTGGAAAAAAAATTAATTATAGTTCATTGTCATGCAATATTATTTTTAAAACCATTGCTTAAGGCTACAAATATTACATAAATAATTTTTTTACCTTAAATTGTGGTTGCTGGTGTATGCCCCATTTTGAAAAAAGTGGATGGGGATGTTAATGGCCCAAATTGGGCTGAAGTGTATGGTTGAGGCGGGTACTGATGTCAATGGGTAATTAGAAATTCTGAAAGGTATTTTTTGGTTTTTTGCCCTTTAGTACTTTATACAGTTTACAGTAAGGCATCATGAGCTGCTCTAGACCGTGTTTTCAGTGCAGTGATTCTGTATTTGTCAATCCTTCCCTTTAGTGGAAAGTCTACAACTTTACCAGTAATATGGAACTGCTCATGTAACTGTTTTTCTTTAAGGTCTTCATCTTCCCGTGTTTGCTTCTGTTATCTGCCTCCCTTGTATCTGGGCATTGAGCATTGCAAACATTTCCTTTTAACTTTTGCCTTTACAAGAACAAAAAATGGAGGGGAAAACTGCAGAAGGCCTACTGACCCATAAAAGGGAGGTCCTTATCAAAAAAACCCCAAAATTTACTTCCCCGCCCACGACACCAATCAAACCCCGTCCCTCCCACTCGTATATTTTCCCAATTTTCTTTTAAAACTACCCAAGTTCCTAGCCTCTGGGGTTACCCCCCGGAAGATTGTTCCATGCATCCACAACTCCTTTTTGAAAACCCGTACTTACCTATGTCCTTTCTAAATCTAAACTTAGCCAACTTGAATCCATTATTTTCCCAGTTCTTGCCTGGTTTGACACCCCAATTTTTTAATATCACTTTTGTTTATGCCCATCATCCACTTTAACACTTGGTGATATCTTCCCCCATTCATGTCTCTCCAGAGATTGGGGATTCAAGCCTCTAAGTCCTTTTTCAAAAAAGATTTCCCTTTTACAAATAAATCATTTTTGTTATTTTTAAAAAATTTTTCACATAATCATCCCATGTTTCAAAATCTTCACCCGGCAAATCTCCTTGAAGGTGAACAATCTCCACATAGCTCTCAACTGGGGAAAAAACCTGTGAAAGTATTCACCACATTTGGGCCCATAACTTTTCCAAGCCTGCATTTAATGTTGATTGGGGCACTTCATTCCATCCCCTTTATGACATAGCTCATGGCATCTGCAGTGTTAAATTTATGCCAAAAGTTGGGTGTGTCAAGCTCAGTCAGTTTCCCATTCAAAAATTTTCCAGATCACTTTTCATGTGTGGTTACAGTTGAATATCCTAATAATTCCACAATCTTTGGTTGTATTAAAGATGTCTTTGGTGATAAAAACACAGCTTTTAAAGAATGCATTTCCCAAAAAAGCCTTAGAGTACTGGTAATATAAAAGTGAAGAGAACCTTGGGAAATTAAAGGGTTCTTGCTTCTCTGGTAAAACATGATTTTGGGGAATAGTGATGTTTAAAAACCAGTTAATAAATAATTCATGTCATCTATGCTGACTGGTTTAACCTAAGAACGTCCCGGTAAATTTTATCTCCCAACTTTCAAAGCCCGGGCCCTTTGGAGCTGAAAAACCATGCCTTACTTTTTAAAATTGTGATACATTCCCAAACAAGCAGGTTGAAATGACCCCTTTGCTGACTTGAATCCTGGTGCACTTTTTCTTGCTGACTAATGAAATGTCTTGATGGCATCCTCTTCCAGAAAAGACTCGCCTTTTCAGCATTAAGCACCTGCTGTGGCTTGTAGCTACCCTCAAAAATAATATACTGCAATTCGGCAGGAAATTCTCTGAAAGCTTTGGGTCCTTTTTTAACTTTCACCAAAAAACTTTTTTTTTTTTTTTAAACATCAGCCGCCCACTGGGGCCACTGTTTTCGCGGTACTTTTGCCCTTCCAGCCTATAGAGGTGTTCTTTTCACGGACTTTTTTGGGCAGTCATTGCTACCCAAAAAGCACTGTTGGAAACAACGCTGGTCTGCCCCCTTTTTAAATAACAAACTTCTTTCTTTAAAACCAATATAGGTTTCTGGCCTTGCCCCTTTGTCGGGTTTTGGGGAGACTCCCACTCTCCCGTTTTCGCATCGGCCACACTCGTTTTAAATTACGGGTATCTCATGGAGGGGGGCTCCTTCCCTCTCTGTGAGCATTTCGGTTTCCAGTGTCTGTTCACCATATTCTGTTGGACTCCCCACTCTATCAACAAAAGCACACGGGGTTTACCCCCAAAGGCCCGCCTTCGCTTTCGGACCCCCTTTTTCCTTCCCTTTTTTGCCGAGGGGCCCCCCTTTTAATCCTGACTTTCTCATTGACTTTTTGACACCCAACTGACTTACTACACAAACTCTGAAGAAATAACCTCCCAGCACTCTCCCCCAGTCCCTTCTACTTCAATATCTTGCTACCCCCTATCCCCCAATTATCCACTGTCCTGCTGCACTTCATACCCCACTAATCATCCCTCTTACCCAAACCCCTTCTCCCTGCATCCTGCCCCAACCTGCTACGCCCCGTATGGCCCCCGTGGTTTAGCACTTCTTTTTTTATTATTATAATAAGAATCAGGGGCTTTTCCAGAGGCATGCAGAAAAATAGTTCAAAAACTGCCACATATTCTACCCTTTTTTTCCCGAGTGTGGCACTGGCCTTTTCCCCCCCTCCCCGGAAAAGTTTCCCTGAAACAATTTTAAAAATTACCTTGCTCACACTCAAACAGCATGTCCCAAAACATAAAAAACCCTTTGCCTCCCCTTGCTCCCCATCTTAACATGGTCATGTATGCTTGCTGGAAGTCTAAGCCCTCACACCAAAAACTCCCTTTTTTCCCCCTCCCTCCCAAATTTTTTCCCGGACAACCCTTATTATGCCCAAAATTATGGAACCCGTTTGTACTAAACACATTTTTTTTCAAGTCTTCCGCCTTCCATCATCACGCAGCTTTAAAAGCACTACAAGTCTTTTTTCCGTGAAAGCAATTTTATAAACATTGCTCTTAAAACCCCACTTACTTTTCCCCCCTCACTGATGGCCCTACCTTTAACACAGACTCCCTCTTTGACTTTTTGACAGCAACAGATTTAGTACAAAAACCCTTTGATTATACTTCCCCCAGCACTTTACACTGCCCTTACTAACTCGACCTCTGTTATACCCCCCCGGGTAGTCCCCCGGGATCGCTTTTAATTAAAACCCTTTAAAAACACACTACCTGCAGCAACGTATGACCCTTGTGGGTTTTTTTAATCCCCTTAGTAGTGATTTGTAAATAATGATCCAAGTCTTTCATCTTTTTTAAAAGATGAAATTAAGGGGTGCACCTTTTGTATTTTTTTGTTCAATCCACTTGATAGTTTTTTTCCCTCTTATTTGGGTTTTGTGACCTGTCGTTTTTTTCAGGCTGGCCTTTGGTACCTTTATTTTACCAAAGGGCTTATCTTTTTTCTCATTCCTTTTAATTGGGAAAGAACTGATGCTTCATCGAGACCATAGGCTCTTTTTTAATCTCTACCACTTGTGCTCCACTTTTTTTGTTTATTTAATAACCTTTTCTTCATAACGCCAAGACTTGAACTCATTTTCTAATTTACTTACCCACATTTCCTTGTGGGGCCAGGGTTTTACAGACACAAAATAGTGATGAAAAAATAAAAAAAATTTTTCACTAACACAAAAATAGAGTATTGAATGGGATGTATGCACAGAGGGGGTGGAGGGGGTACATTAAGTTCCAAAACCTTCCCTGTAAAGATAATGGCCTTACCCACAGGCTGGCTGCAGTGCATCATAATTTACCCCTACAGTTTTCACCATCATAAATGAGCTTGTCATGATTGAAAAAAAGCCGATTTTGGCTTTTTATAGCTAACTTGTCCTGGTGAAAACAAAGGGGTTTTTCCTAAAGACACCTCCCATCCCTGTTCACCTAGCAGCAAAGTAGGTACCTGGGTGTTAGCTGACTGGTGTGGGTTGCATCCTGGGGAAAAAATTAACAAAAGTTCCCCAAAAATGCTCTTCATAAACAGGGGCTTTCTATATGTCATTGATGGGGCTAGGTCTGTAAAAGTTTTTATCCCCTGAAATTGGTAATCATCTGGCCCCGATTTCCCCGGGGGCTCCATTTTCCCCTTTTTCCCCTTTCTTCTAAGTCTGCCAGCGAGTTAAAGCCCTTAGATTTTTTTTCCCAAGAAGAATCCTATAATGTCCCTTTTTAAATTTTCAAGAACTGGGAACACACACTGTTTTGCCGATCATGGCAGCTGGCCAGACGGCATACATATTCGAAATGTAAAAGCTTTTTAAATCAGTTCCCTTACTGTCCTTTTCCCCTTTTAATTTTCCCCAAAAGGGGGGTTTTTTCCCCACTGGGGAAGTCTGTTTGTTCCCCCTTTTTCGAAAACCAGGTACTACGGGACATGTTTCCTCCACTACCGTCCCATCGCTCTTCCAGTGCAGTTTGGGTGATGGAACGTCTATTTAAATGGGCGTTTGATGTGGTATTTAGAGGAAACAATAGTCTCTCCCCAGTCAATATGGTTTCCGTGGGGCCCGTTCTGCCATTGCCCCCTTCCCGCGTTTTGGATACGTATATTCTTTCCCCTTCCAAAATAACCATTCGGTTATCGCTATTTTTTTCGACATTGAGAAGGCTTATGGCAAAACTTTATATCATCTTGTCCAGGCCCCTTGGGCCCCCGAGGCAACCTACCATTCTTTCTTAAGCCCCTTTTCTTCAACAGACTTTTCCCGGGCCCGGGGTTAGTAATAAACTCTCCCCGGAATTTGCCCAAGCTGAAGGGTCCCCGGGGGATGTGTTCTGGGGCACAACACATTTTGCTTGCTATAAATAATCTGGCATCTGTTCTCCCACCCAAATTTTTGGGTCATTGCTCTATGTGGATGACTTTGCTATGGCTTGTGCAGGTGCTGACTGTCCCCCTCATTGCAGTTTCCCCCCAAACATGCCATAAACCCGGGGTTTCTGATTGGGCCACCACTCACGGGTTTTAAAATTTTTCTAGTGGAAAAACTCATCAAATTACGTTCAGGGGGCTTTCCCAGTGGTCTCTGATATCCTTTTGTACCTATACCTACTTATCCCAAAACCGTGATAGCGGTTTCCCGGCCTCCTGTTTGACCCAGATTGCCCGGGGAAACCTCACATTCCCCTCCTGGGCGACTTGTCATACCCGGCTGAACCCCCTTTAAAACCCGCACATTTTTTCATGGGGGCTGATCGTAGAACCCCCCTTCGCCACATTCGGCCCAAAACGAAACTCGATTATGGTGACCAGGGGTATATTCCGGGGAGCTTTCCTGCCACTCTTTTCCCCCTTAATCCCATCCCACTTGGGATTACGCTTTTGCCTTGGTTTGTTTTCCCCCGGGTGGGGCCTCTTGGAAACCCAACATTCCATCCTTGTCCGATCGGAGATGCCCTTGCATTCGGGTTTTTTGTTAGCTTCCCGCCTCTGCAAAACCTTCCATGTATAGGATTTTACAGATGTTAGTAAGGGGCTCTTTTTTTTTGTTCGTCGCCCCCCGCTTACTTGGGCCCCTTTTTCTTCGTCTACATTCACTGTTCCCCCTTCAACTCCCCCCCTCTATATGTTCATGTGACATCTCCCCTTTTCCCCCACCCCCCTTTGGGGAAATTTTTGGTCCCTGTCTGTTCTATTCCTTTTTACCTTGCGAAAACCCAACTACCTACAGCGGTTTCCCCTTTCCTGGGGCCATTTCCGTTTCATTCCCATGCTATCGCAGTATACACCGATGGCCCCAAAATCATCTGACGGCGCCCGGGTTCCGCAGTGGTTTTCCGGGCAGCTCGTACAAGGGCATCTATTACCCCCCGGTAGCATATTTACAGCTGAATTGTATGCCATTCTTGTGGCACTTATCCGTTTGCATCTATGCCTGTATCACCATTTGTGGTCGTTTTAGACTCCCCTTGGGGCTTTGGGGTATCCGTAAATTTATTCACCTCACCCCCCAAATTCTTCGTATCCACCTTTGGGTTTCGCCGATCTTTTTTGCAAGCATAAAGATATTGTCTTTTTTTGGGCCCCCGGTCATGTTGACGACAGGGGAATGAAAAGGCGGACACTGCTTTTTTGCGGCCGCAGTACCGACCTTCCCGTTTCATATAGAGGTGTTCCCTTTTCTGACTATTTTGCGGTCATTGCTACCCACCTTTGCACCCGTTGGCAACAACGCTGGTCTGACCTGCTGAATAACAAACTTCATTCTATTAAATCGGTTAGGGTTTCTGGCCTTCTTCTTGTCCCCAAAGTCGAGGTTGGGAGATCACCCCCCCGGTCTTCGCATCGGCCACACTCGTCTTCCCCGGGGGACTCATGGAGGGGGCTCCCTGCCCCTCTCTGTGAGCATTGTCAGGTTCCAGTGTCTTTCAAACATATCCTTTTGGGACTCCCCCCACTATAAAGAGCACGAAATTTTTACCTCCAACGCGTCTTCGCTCTGGGGCCCTTTTTCTTTCCCTTTCCCTTTTAGATGGACCCTCCTTTAACCCTGACTCTCTCTTGATTTTTTTTGACAAAACTGACTTACTACAAAAATCTGAAGATTATACCTCTAGCACCCCCCTCAGTTTTTTCCCTACCTCGATCTTTTGCTACCCTCCACCCCTGCACTATCCCCCCGCCATCTTGCACCCCATACCCCAAAGGGCCCATCCCCCCCTCTTAAAACCCCCTCCCCGCATCCTACAAAACCTGCAGCGCTGTATCCCCCTTTGGTTTGCCTCTATTTGATTATAATAATAATAATACAAAATTCATTAAATATGTTTGTAAAAAACATGAGGGGGGTTGTTGGGTGAGAGCATTACCTGCATAGCATGGGCTACAAAATCTACGTTGTGCTCATCTAAATTTATGGTTTTTATATAAAAGATAAGAATAGAAGAGCACAACAAGTAACCATATCCTCAAACTCAACATTTCTTACTTTTTTTGCCCAAACCCTTTTTTTAAAAAGCTACACAAGGTGTTAGCTGTAGTGATTTTGGGGAAGTTTTTTCAATATCAAAATCTATTCCCAAAACCCCATATTTTTCTGTATCAGTTTTTTGAGTTTTTTTTTTAAGACAGGTTTATTTGTGAGTGGGGGAAAAAGTTTGAATGATAATGAAAGTTTTTTTCTTTGGGGATTTTCTTTTTTTTTGGGTCACCCTGCCAAGGTGGGGGGCGGCCAACTTGTTGAAAAAAAAAAATCCTCAGCACCTTATTAATGCCCACAAGACACGGCCGAATGCAGATGTCAGTAGCATGGTTTGACATTGGGAAAGAAATTGTTGTGTAATATGATATTTTACTTAGTAAATTTTAATGCATTGTAGTACATACAAAAAAAAATTTTTTCACTGTCTGGATAGGCTAGAAAATTGCACACCAGAATAAACCCCTTTGGGGGTTTTTAAACTCCCACTTGTAAAAAGGAAGAAAACTCAAAACTCATCACAGGTATAAAAGGTATATCACTTTTTTTTTTTTTTAATTTTTTTATATTGCATAGCAGTCTTTGTAATAAAGGGGGGTTTTTTTACTTAAACAGTCTTATTTTTTTCCCAAAAAAGCCAGTCTACTTTAACCCTTAAACTGTGGCAAAAACCCGACAAATAGTGTTGGTGGCATGGCAGAAAATTTGAAAAAATTTAAGATTATTTTTCTTAGCATTTTAAAGTGTTCATTTTTCTGAGTGAATATTCCACAGCAACAAAAAATGGTAAAAAAATAATATGCAGAGCAATAACAATGATTTCAGAGGTTATTTTTAGGTAATTGTTTTAAATCAGGCACTGTATTTCCTGCCTCCCGGACTCCCAAATCCGGCCAACCATTTTCCCCGAATCCCTTCACAAAAAAATTATCCTTTCTCACACTCCAACAGCTTGGGCAAGTCCCAAAAAATATTCATCTCTCTCTGATCATCATGCTCATACATGCCTGCACACAAAACCTCTTTTACCCCTCCCTCCATCCTTTCTTAGGGCAACTCCTACCCCATCTTTCCACATTACACTATATCCACAATTTGGTATTTACTATAAATTTCTTCCAAAACTGTGTTGTCTTGTTTCAAGATTGTCATTATTTTCCCCATTACTCTGAACAGGGAATTTTTATGATTTTACAATTTTTTCCCAAGGTGAGATATTCCTTGAAATATGGAAAAAACACAGTGGCACCCCACATAACTTGCTTTAAACTGGCCATTTTCCCCCGGTAGGGTGCCCCAAAAAAAGTAACACTTTCACCATCATTCATTATTCACTGTTGCTAGGCTGCACTGATACTACAGTTCAGATGCCTCTCCAGACTGAAAATACCCCACCCCTCGGGAGGCCCCGCTTCCCACCACCAGGACTCGGTCAGGAAAGGGGCCTTTCCCTTTAAAGGGGGGGTTTGGGATATTGGCAATTTGGGGGGGCGCCTTTGCTGTTGTATCTGAGTGCCTCTGCAAGGAAGTGTTTAAGAGGGGGTGGTGAAAGTGTTAATGATGATGAAAATTTTTCTTTTTTGGGTCACCCTGCCTCGGTGGGAAATGGCCCCTTAAAAAAAATTTTATGTTGGAACGACGGTTTTTGCAGGGGGGCCAGAGGACGCATATGTTGGCAGGGTGATGTTTTATTGGTTTTTCAGGGTTTGGGGGTTTCCCGTGGCATGCTTGCATTTCATATTTAAAATTTTTCCTCACTGCCACATAAATAATCACTTTCCAGCCAGCCATTGTGAGAATAGCTGATTGAAAGGAATTTTACCCGTGTTCCCCCTTCTGACCCCAGCTAGTAATTTTTTTCTGGCCCCAGGAGGTGCCCCACAACCCAAAAAGACCTGAGACCTTAAAAAATTTTGCTAGTCAGCAGATTTGAAAGAAAAACCCGGTGTGGAATTTCACACACTGTGGCAGATGTACCCCCCACAGTGTAAAGGGGTTTAATTTTTACTTGGCTACCTTTTCCTTTTTAAGATTTTTTCAGTTTGCTACATTATCTGAAAGCCTTGTGCATTTCCTTTTGAAAAATAAACACAACAAAAAAACTGGCCCAAATTTTTAAATATATTTCCCCCAGTGATCTCGGGAATTCTCCCAGGTTTCAATTTTTAATTTAGAATAATTTTAAATTACCAGTTTTATTCAGGTAGATAATGGTAGACATTTTAATGAACAAGTGGGAAAAGGGTATTTCTCATGTTATTTTTAAATTATAAAGAAAGATATCATTGAATTGTGGTTGGGGGATATTTTGAATGGATCTCACTGCCATGTATTTTATGTAGTAAAATGTACATGTTTAAATTTCCCACTCTGTACATAAATATCTATAGTACTGTATTTTAAAAGCGTATTTGTTAAACGTGCATTCTTGTGGAAAGATCCTAGGGCAGGGGAGCCATTGTCCCCACAATAAAAACGTAATTAAAAGGGAAAAGATAACTATTGAAATACTGTAATTTGTATTTCATGCAACTGGGTTTTCTAAAAAAAATAATAGAAAATATGGTGGGAAGAATAGCAGTAACTTTAATTTTTTTTTTCTTTAATTATTTGTCATTTATCTATACTGTTCAATTAGGTAAATCATTGAATACTCTAGGTGTTCAATGTCGGTAAAACTGGTGGTCTTCTGAATTTCAAGAAAAAACTGTATGCATGGGGGTATATGTCCCCAGTGCACACATTAAGACAAGTGCAGAACCAGAACATTTATGGAAATTTTTTGGGCCCCTGGGTCCTGTTTTGTATGGTGGAGTGCTGCTAAAAGCTCTTCCCACTGGTCATGTAATTAGCAGAAGGGGCAATCACTCCCCACCCCTTACATTATGCACCAAACAAGTAATAAGGGGTTTTACAATATTATTCTGCAAGTAATTTGGAATTGTTCCTGCATACTGTATCTTTTAATATATTTTAGATGAAACTTTTGAAAAAAAAAGGGTTAAGATTGGTTAGCCATAAAAGGGCCCATCTGCCATCATTGGCAGTGCACTGCATTTTATACATTTCCAAAAAAGCTGTAACATGTAGCGTTTGACCTAGGGTTTAGTTTTTTCTTTTATCTTGTTAGCTGTTTTTGGGAAAGAAAATGTGCTTTTTAAAATTTATTAAAATTTTTTTTTAAATAATGTACACAAACCTATTCTGGTAAAATGAATACAGATGTACAACCCCGTATTTATGAAATTCAACATTGCAGACTTTTATGCTCCCCTTGGGGATTACCTTTCAGTAAAAAATATAATTATACAAATACTCTACTGTAATATTTTTTCTTTAGTAATTTATTCGGTGTTAAATTTAAAATATTTTTGTAATGAGGTATTTTGAAATTTTGAAAGTTTTTTTAAAACCCCGAAAATTAAAATCCTGTAATAAAAAAATACTTTAGTAGGGAGTTTAAATAATTAGGTTTTGTAATATTACTTTAAAAAACAAATGAAATTTCATTTATCCCATTTAAATTAATTAGTGATAGAATAATTAAGGTTTATTTTTGCTTATGCCAACATTGATGAAACTTGTTAGTGTTGTCCTTCAAATTCTGTCCCGTTAAACACACTACAATAACTTTTTTTTTCTCTGTGGCAGAAATTTTTACATTGTACTTTTTCCAAGTTTTTGTGATTGAAAAATTACAAAGACTTAAATGGTTAAATATTTTTAAGTAGTGTTTCACAGTATTGTTGAATTTTGGGTTTTTAATTTAACTATTTAATATAAATAATAGTCACAGTACTGTGGCTGGGCAATACACAAATAACCAGCGCTTAGGGAGGAAAAAATGACAATTTCCCGTTTATCTTTGGGCCATTGAGAAGCCGTTGGAAAGAGAAATGGAGAAGGCCAGATTATATACAAAAAGGGGGGGGGAGAAGAAGGGGGTCAGAATTTTTCTGGCTTTTCTCTGCCTCTCACTACAGTGTGACTTGTCAGTGGTCCAAAACAGACTGAAATATCATTCAAGCTTTCTCTCCCAAGTGTGGGTTATTTATATGTTAAATGGGTTTTGGTTGTGCCCTTTTTTTCCTTTCATGAACTTTTTTTTTCGTTTTTGTTGCTCGACACACACGTGTGCACCTGCACAAAAGCAACACACAAAACAAAATTGGGTAGATACCATTTATAAAACTTCATTTTTTCGGGAACTTTTTTTGATCAGATAAATTAATCAAAAATGTGTGTGCCTTTCCATGATCATGTTGATAAACAAGTGTATTTGGATTACAAATGATTTGTGTTTTTTACTTTTTAATTATTAAGTTATATACTTAAATATTTATTTAAATTTAACATATAAAACATAGGGGATGATCTTTTAAAACATTTTTTGGCCTACTTATTACCCAATTAGGAAACGTTGAAAAAATTGGTCAATTAGACATGGGGATTTTGGGTTCCCCAGAAAAATTTTTAATTTAAGTTGAAAATTGTTTTTTTGGATTTTTGCATTTTTAACATTCTAAGATGTTAATTATGTTGTATATCCAAATGTGATAATTAAAATTTTCCTCATTGTATTCACAAAATTTCTCAAAATACTCTATACCTTGTATATAATCTCAATTTTTTTTAATGTGATACCTTTAAAAATTTTCATTATATTTAAGTATTATACAATTTTAATTAAGGTGAACCCCCTAAATTGTATTCCCGGCTACTGAATTTATTAAGGTAATATGTGAACAGTGTGTTGTTGATTTTCTACATATTGTTCAGTAACACTTTTTAATTTGGGGGTTTTTTACTAGATGACCTTTAATAAGAGGGAAAGGGTTTAACTGAACTTTAGTTATTGTCCGAAAATTGTTACTGGGGGGGTAGGTTTTTAAGGAATTATTTTTTCAAAAGTATTGTGAATTACTTTTCAGTGATAATGCAAGGGTAACATTTAAAGCAGGAAGGTAAAACTGTTGTGTGGGGAAAAAATGGGTACTGGGAAGATTCCAGTGTGGAATATATTTGTGAGAAAAACTTTAAGTTTAAAAAGGCAGGTATATCACTAATATAACATTTTAAAAAAAAAGAAAAATAAACTAGAAAATTAGGGATTTTCAGCTTTAATAAAAAAGTTGGGAATTAAAAGCACAAATATGATTTTGGGACAGGAGGTATACTGTATACAGAAAAAATTTTTGTCCAGCTTAGGGGGGGTAGTAGTAATATGAGTTGACAAAAAAATATGTATTGTCATGTACATTTTTGATATGGGTTTAGATGGGAAAAAGGGTAGTTGGGATTTTATTAATGACCAAAAAGAAAAAAGCATAAGACTTCTGCACAAATGACTAAGTTTTGGAAATTTGCCTAGGTACTTTGGTGAAACCTAAAGACTTCTAGATGATACTAATGTAAATTTAAATTTTTAAAATTACTATACCTTTCCATGTTTTTTTTTTAATTAATAGATAAAAAATTGAAAGTCATTTTAATGAAAAATTAAATAATGTGAAACTATTTTGTCAATAAAACCATTGTGATTATTAGAAGTGTGCAGTTTTTTGTAAAATGCCCACTTACCTAATGCTTTATTTTAAAATTTTTAAAGTAGTGTCCTACAAGAAATTTAAGTTACTTTTTAAAAAACTTGTATATTATTTTATTTTCTTGGAATATTTCAAAGTATACAATTTGGGCCCCGAGGGTTTCAAGCATAATTCATTCCAGAAGGCTGCTACTCCATCTGAGGTTCCCAATTTTCTCTTCTTCCCTTCCCCAACCCCCCCCCCGGGGCCCCCCCCTCCCTCTCTGATTACAGGTCTTCCGCTGCCTCCCACCCTGGACTTTTTCCCCCCTAGTCCATAAAAATTTCCCCTCACTCCACTTCTATCTTTTCTCCCATGGCTTATTTGGGGGAATATCCAGGGCCCCAGGGGAAAAGGGTGAGTTTAGGTGTTGCTCTCCCAGTTTTCCCCCCATTGGGGCCCCCTTTTTTAAAAAACCCAAACTACAATCCACTGTTATCAGGCCCTTTTTAGGCTATAATTTGTTTATTATGGGGTCCTCTTTTCCCATGGAAAACCTTTCCGGGGTTTCCTTATACGACTGGGGGTTCCATCCGTCAGCTCTAGTCCCTTCTTCCTTCATTTATTGCAGCCCGTATCCACTTGAATAAGTGGTATACTATGTTCTTTATTCTCCCCCCTTGCGGGGATTGTCTATCCCAGATGTTGATTTTCTGGGTTTTTTCCACCGCCACCCCTTTTTTACTTGGCGATTTTGGCCCCCGGGGGGGGTCGCACTGTGACTCCCCGTGGCATTCAGTTGGAGGCATTTCGCTTCTCTTCCCCCCATGTTTTAAATCGGGTACTCCTACCCCCTTTTGATCCCCGAACTCATTCTTTCTCCCCCGCATCGATCTTTCCATCTGCTCTTCATCAAGTCCTTGACTTCACCTGGTCTGTCCTCCCGGACTTACATGACCGGATCATTTAATTTCCCAAAGTCCCCCTGTTTTCTCCCCCTCCCAAGGGGTTTTGGGAATTTGACCGGGCGGTGGGACCTTTTCGCACATCTTCTGCCTTTTGGGGTTCCTACCCC
>WNWK01034424.1:0-20459 GCA_009830355.1 Cherax destructor | reverse complement strand
CAGTTGTGTGTATCCCTCCAGCACTTGATACATCCCTTGTTGGTGATGCACCCCGTCCTGTCTACCCAGCTGCCTTCCTTCCTCCACTGTGAATACTTCCTTAAACCTCGAGTTAAGCTCCTCACATACCTCTTGATCGTTACTTGTGAGTTCCCCATCTTCTCTCCTCAGCCTTATCACCTGGTCCTTGACTGTTGTCTTCCTTCTGATGTGACTGTACATCAGTTTCGGGTCGGACTTAACTTTAGATGCTATGTCATTTTCGTACGGTTTCTGGGCTTCCCTCCGTACTTGTGCATACTCATTTCTAGCTCTTCTACTAATCTCTTTGTTTACTTGGGTTCTTTGTGTGTGTGTGTGACCCAACAATTAATCTTTGCATTGATAACTCATTACAGTTGTGACCGGGTGTGGACGTGTGAATTGCTCATTACTTTATAATTTCTTCATGATTGTAACCATGTATAAACGTAAATAAGTAAATTTACTTACTTACATGATTCATTACCTTTGTACCTTGTTCAGCTATCATAACTTTGGGGCCCAGTCCCTGGACTCATTATGTACCTCTGTAATCTGTAAATACCTTAGTAACTTGTCATTATTGTGACCAGATCTACCTGGAGTTCATTACCTTTGTAACTTGCTCAGCTATCAAAACTTTGGGGCCCAGTCTCTGGACCCATTATGTACCTCTGTAATCTTTTGACTACCGCCCTCAGGATGGGTATGAGGTGCATAATAAAGATATTAAACTAAACTAACCTTTCTCCACCACTTCCACATTGGAGAAACGTCTACTTCCTCCTCCACCCTACTCCCCCACCACACACGTCTCCCCTATTCATACGAGAGAGTGGCCATTTAACACGCAAGCCGTCTCCTACAGCGGCAGGATGACCCGAAAAATAAACTTTCACCATCATTCATACTATCAGTCTTGCCAGAGGTGCGTAGATACGACAGTTCAGATGTCCCTTCAAACAGCAACTATCCCGACCCTCCTTTAAAGTGCAGGCACTGTACTTCCTACCTCCAAGACTAAACGGCTAACCGGTTTCCCTGAATTCCTTTACACAAATATTACCTTGCTCACACTCACACAGCTCGTCAAATCCCAAAAACTATTTGTCTCCACTCAGTCCTAACACCCTCACACATGCCTGAAGTACACACAAAACCTCCTGTACCCCCTCCCTCCAACCATTCCTAGGACAACCCCTACCCCACCTTCCCTCCACTACAGATTTATACACACTCCAAGTCATCCTGTTTTTATCCACTCTCTTTAAACGACCAAACCACCTCAACAACCCCTCCTCAGTCCTCTGAATAATATTTTTAGTAACTCCACACCACCTCCAAATATTTACACCACACATTACCCTCAGTCACATCTCCACTGTCTCCAACCTCCTCCTCACTGCAACATTCATAACCCATGCTTTACACCCATTAAGAATGTTGGTACCACTATACACTCATACATTCCCTACTTTGCCTCCATACCTGGAGAGGGTTTCGGGGGTCAACACCCCCATGGCCCAGTGAGACCAGGCTGTTACTGCCGCCAGCACATAAACCGACGTACGAACCACAGCCTGACTGATCAGGTACTGACTTTAGATGCGTGTCCAGCCCCTTCTTGAAGACAACCAGGGGTCTATTGGTAATCCCCCTTATATATGCTGGGAGGCAGTTGAACAGTCTTGGGCCCTGACACTTGTGTTGTTTCTCAGTGTACTCGTGGCGCCCCTGCTTTTAACTGGGGAATGTTGCATCTCCTGCAGAGTCTTTTGATTTTGTAGGGAGTTATTTTTGTTTGCAAAGTTTGGTACCAATCCCTCTAGGATTTTCCAAGTGTATATTATCATTATCTTTCTTGCCTGTGTTCCAGTAATTTAGGTGCTTTATCGTACTTATGTGTTCCATGAAAGTTCTCTGTACATTCTCAAGGTCAGCAATTATGCTTGTCTTGAAGGGGGCAGTTAGTGTACAGCAGTATTCCAGCCTCGAGAGAACAAGCGATTTGAAGAGAATCATCATGGGCTTGGTGTCCCTAGTTTTGAAGGTTCTCATATCCATCCTATCATTTTTATAGCAGATGATATAGATACATTGTTGTGGTCTTTGAATGTGAGATCCTCTGATATCACTCCCAAGTCCTTCATATTAGTTTTTCGCTCTCTTGTGTGGTTAGAATTTGTTTTATACCCTGATACAGCATTAATTTCCTCAAGTTTTCCATATCTGAGTACAGTGGACCCTCGCTTATCGGCCGTAATCTGTTCCAGAAGGTCGGTCTAAAAGTGAAATGGCCGATAAGCGAAATAATATTCCCCATAAGAAATAATGTAAATACAATTAATCCGTTCCAAACAAAAATATTCACAATTTTTTTTTTTAACAATTAAATCAGTATTACATACCTTTATTGAAGACTAATGCTGGCTTCTGGAAGATAGGGAGGAGGAAAGAGGGAGGAGTTATTGTTTGGAAGGGGAATCCCCCTCCATAAGGACTTCAGGTAGCAAAGCCCTCTCTGGAGTTACTTCCCTTCTTAGTCTTTTAATGCCACTAGGACCAGCTTGAGAGTCACTGGACTCCTGTCGCACAACATATCTGTCCAGAGTGCTCTGTTTCTGGCGTCTCTGTGATTTTCCTTAAGTGGGACAAGGTTTTGTCACTAAACATGTTGCAGATATGGCTTGTTTCAGCTTGGTCAGGGTGGTATTTCTTGACAAAACTTTGCACCTCATTCCACTTTGCACAAATGTCCTTAATCACTGAAGGAGGCACCTCCTTCACTCTCTCTTCCTCCTCCTTTTCTGAAGCAAGTTCCTCAACTGTGGTCTGATGCTGTTGTAGATGAAGCTCTTCCAGCTCTTCAGTAGTTAGCTCTAACTTGTGGTCCTCCACCAACTCTTCCACATCCTTGCCACTCACCTCCAACCCCAGGGACTTCCCCAATAGCACAATACAGTCCACAACAGGCAGAGAGTCGGCAGGGTCAGGCTCAAACCTTTCAAAATCCCTCTCTTGAACACAATCTGGCCACAATTTTCTCCAAGCACAGTTCAAAGACCTGGAAGTCACTCCCTTGCAAGCCTTACCTATATTATTATTATCAAAAGAAGCGCTAAACTACAGGGGTTATACAGCGCGGCTGGGCAGGATAGGATGCAGGGAGAATGGGTTGTAAGAGGGAGAGGGATGATTAGTAGGGTATGAAGTGCAGAAGGGCAGTGGATAGTGCAGGGATAGAGGGTAGCAAGAGATCGAGGTAGAAGGGACTGAGGGATGTGCTAGAGGTATAATCTTCAGAGTTTGTGTAGTAAGTCAGTTTCTGTCAAAAAGTCAATGAGAGAGTCAGGATTAAAGGAGGGTCCATCAGCAAGAAGGGAAGGTAAAGAAAGGGCCGTAGAGCGAAGACGACATTGGAGGTAAATTCTGCGTGCTCGTAGATAGAGTGGGCAGTCCAACAGAATATGACAAACAGATACTGGAACCTGACAATGTTCACAGAGAGAGACAGGGAGCCTCTCCATGAGATACCCATGAGTAAGACGAGTGTGGCCGATGCGAAGACGGGAGAGTGTAGTCTCCCAGCCTCGACATTGGTGACAAGAAGAAGGCCAGAAACCTATACTCGGTTTAATGGAATGAAGTTTGTTATTTAGCAGGTCAGACCAGCGTTGTTGCCAATGGGTGCTAGAGATACGGAGTAACCAAAGTTGGATACGAAAAACTAGGGGGTGAGGTGTATCAATTTTACGGATAGCCTGTAAAGTACTAAGGGAGTCTGAAATGACCACAAATGGTGACACAGGCATAGATGCAATACGGATAAGTGCTGCAAGAATGGCATACAATTCAGCCATAAATATGCTAGCCGAGGGTAATAGATGCCCTCGCATGACGCTGTCAGGAAACACTGCTGCGAATCCGATGCCGTCAGATGACTTTGAAACATCGGTGTACACTGCGATGGCATGGGAATGAGAACAGAAGTGGTCTAGAAAAAAAAGAGTGAGAAGCCGCCGTAGGCAGTTGGGCTTTCGCGCAGGGTAGAGGAATAGAACAGACACAGACAGCAGGAACTTCCCAAGGGGGTAGGGGAAAGGGAGATATCACATGACCATATAAAGTTGGTAACTGAAGGGAGGACAAGAGTGAATGTAGACGAAGAGAAAAGGGACGAAGTAAACAGGGCGACGAACAAATAATGAGCGTCTACTAACATCTGTGACAATCCTACACATGGAAGGATTGCGGAGGTCATGAGAGCAAACATAATAGCGAATGCAATGTGCATCATGACGATCGGACAAGGATGGAATGTTCGCTTCTACATAGAGGATCTCAACAGGGAAAGAACGAAATGCACAAAGGCATAAACGCAATCCCTGGTGATGGATGGGATTAAGGCTGGAAAGAGTAGCAGGGGAGGCCGCCGAATATATCTGGTCACCATAATCGAGTTTCGATAATATTAAGGCTGAATGCAGGCGAAGAAGAGTTCTACGATCAGCCCCCCATGAAAGATGTGCAAGGGTTTTTAAGAGGTTCAGTCGGCTATAACAAGTTGCTTTCAGAGAGGTATTGTGAGGTTTCCAGGACAGCCTTACCTATAAGGCTTATGCAATGGAGGATAGTGAAGTGATTCCTCCAGAACTCTCTTAGGGTCAACTCAGTGTCCAAGGTCACTTGAAAGCACTTTTGAGACACTTCTTTGGTGTAGAGTTTTTGAAGTTAGAAATGACCTGCTGGTCCATGGGCTGGAGGACAGGAGTGGTGTTAGGAGGCAAGAACTTCACTGTTATAAAACTGAAGTCATTAGACAATTGGTCTACCAAGTCTGGAGGATGAGCAGGAGCATTGTCCAGTACCAGGAGGCACTTGAGTGGCAATTTCTTTTCCAGGAGGTATTTTATCACACTTGGGCCAAACACATCACTAACCCACTCTTTGAAAATTTGCCTTGTGAACCATGCCTTATTATTAGCTTTCCACATCACACACAATCTATTCTTGACGACACTGTAGCCTTAAATTCCAAACACATATACAACAAATTTCCAAGAAAATCTCAAAGACAGTAGGCATATTATCAAAGATACACTATTATGTGCCTCAATCAGCTCTCCTTATCTACCCTTATCTCACCTATGGAATCTGTGCATGGGGATCAACAACATTAAATCACCTTAGACCACTCATAACCCAGCAAAAGGCTGCAGTCAGAATGATAACAAATTCCAACTCCAGACAGCATACTCCACCAATATTCAAAAGCCTAAAACTACTCACCGTAAAGAACATTCATACTTATTCTTGTGCCTACTACATACATAAAACTCTACACTCTAATATAAACCCTCCGCTCAAAATTCTCCTCACCAACTTTAATAAGACCCATGACCACAACACAAGACACATATCACTTTTTGATATACCCCGAGTCCATATCAACCTATGTAAAAATTCTATGCACATAAAGGGCCCCAGAATCTGGAATTCATTACCAGTAAATACTAAGATAACCTTGTCTGAAAATCAATTTAAGACTCTTCTCAAAGACCACCTACTCACCCTAAACTAAATACAGTGGTACCCCGGTTTACGATGGTCCCCAAACTCACCCTTTTATGTAAGTTTATTTTTTTAAATGCTTTTGTAAGTGTAATTTTGGGGGTCTAAAAGGACTAGTCTATTTTACAACTTTTCTTAAGGAGATAAATTCGTTTGGTAATGGCACTTGAACAGCATTCTGGAATGAAAAAATATCGTAAACCGGGGTACCACTGTACTTATACTGTAAACTACTTTCAAAAATGCTCAATATTATTTTCCTATAAGATAATTTCAATTTTTACTAATATGTTACTATTATGTTACCTCCTACTCACCCTAAACTAAATACTCATACTATAAATTACTTTCAAAAATGCTCAATGTTATTTTCCTTAAGATGATCTCAATTTTATATTACCATCCTCCTAAACACTTGTTACAATGTAATATCATCATATTGTAATTTTAACAATATAATATCATCATATTGTAATTTGAAATCAAATATATACAGTGGTACCCCGGTTTACGATATTTTTTCATTCCAGAATGCTGTTCAAGTGCCATTACCAAACGAATTTATCTCCTTAAGAAAAGTTGTAAAATAGACTAGTCCTTTTAGACCCCCAAAATTACACTTACAAAAGCATTTAAAAAAATAAACTTACATAAAAGGGTGAGTTTGGGGACCATCGTAAACCGGGGTACCACTGTAACTAGAATAAACTCAATCAATTTCTCTAATATTATGTACATAGTCTATAAGTCATTAGATTAAGCTGCCCCTAATATCATGGCATGTCAGTGGCTCTCCTTGCACTTCAGTTTATGATTGTAACTACCAATATCTATGTAAAATTGCAACGAAATAAAATTTACTTTACTTTACTTTACTTGAACACTCTGGGATTTTCAGAGTGATACACCAGTAAAGGCTTCACTTTGAAATCCCCACTAACATTACCACACAACAAGAGAGTTAGCCTGACTTTCATAGGCTTGTGTCCTGGCAGTGCCTTTTCCTCCTGCGTGATGTAGGTCCTGTTTGGCACTTTCTTCCAAAACAGGCCTGTTTCGTCACAACTGAATACTTGTTGTGGTTGGAATTGTTCAGCCTCTAAGTACCCCTTGAATTCCTGAACATATTTTTCAGCCACACATTTGTCAGAACTAGCAGCCTCACCATGCCTTACAACACTGTGTATGCCACTATGCTTCTTCAATCTCTCAAACCAGCCTTTGCTGGCCCTAAATTCACTACCAGCAGAACTTGTTCCAGGAGTTTTCTTTACAAGATCCTCATGCAACTGCCTTGCCTTCTCACAAATAATCGACTCCACAACACTGTCTCCCACTAATTGTTTTTCCTTAATCCACAATAACAATAACTTCTCCATATCTTCCATTATTAGTGACCTTTGTTTCGTAAGCACATTTACTCCTTTCGCAACATTAGCGTCCTTTATTTGTTCTTACTTTGCCAGGATGGATGTAATTATTGATTTGTTTTCCCGGACATCCTGGCAAGTTCCAGCACCCACATACCACTCTCATATTTTTCAATGACTTCTCTCTTAAATTCCATCGTGTTTCTCACTTTCTTTACCACAGAAATTTTACTAGGAACTTTCTTGGGAGCCATGGTTACTTATTTCGCAGGTGCACTGAAAAAAAAAAACACCAAAAACAATGAACAAGCAAAATGTTTGGATGAATGAGCAGAAACTTCCTCACACGCCGAAAGACACAGCCAAACTGACGCACAAAGCGGCTGGGCAGGCGGGTTGACACGTCCCATACAGCCGATAAGCAAAATAACGGCCGATAACCGGAAGCCGAAAAACCAACCTATAAGTGAGTTGGCGATAACAGGAACGGCCGATAAGCGAGGGTCCACTGTAGTTGAAATTTCTCTTCATTGAACTTCATATTGTTTTCTGCGGCCCATTTAAAGATTTGGTTTTTGTCCGCTTGGAGTCTTGCAGTGTCTTTGATGGAGGACACTGTCATAGCAATTCGAGTGTCATCTGCAAAGGAAGACACAGAGATATGGCTTACACCTCTGTCTATGTCAGATATGAGGATGAGGAACAGGATGGGAGAGAGTACTGTACCTTGTGGAACAGAGCTTTTCAATGTAGCCGCCTCACTCTTTACTCTGTTTACTATTACTCTTTGTGTTCTATTTGTTAGGAAGCTATAGAGCCATCTACCAACTTTTCCCATTATTCCTTTTTCACTCATTTTATGTGCTATTACACCATGGTCACACTTGTCAAAGGCTTTCACAAAGTCTGTGTATACTACATCTGCGTTTTGTTTGTCTTCTACTGCATACAGGACCTTGTCATAGTGATCCACTAGTTGGGACAGACTATTTCCCTGGGTTGTGTAAATGATGGGTATCTAGATGGGTGACGATCTTGCTTTTAGAACCCTTTCAAAGATTTTTTTATATGGGACATTAGTGCTATTGGTCTATAATTCTTTGCTATTGCTTTACTGCTCCCTTTTGTGGACTGTCGGATGACCCCTGTGTCCATGCTCCCTCTCCATAGTAAGTAAGTTTATTCAGGTATACACAAATACAGTTACATAGATTATCATACATAGCAGCATATGTGTAGATAACCTAGGATAATCTAAAAAAGTCAGACAGAGTGACTTATCTTCATTGGGAAATAAGTCAGGGGCTTCTTGCAATTTTTTATGAACACGAAATACCACGAGTCTGGGCCTGGGGCAGAGTGCATGGGCATGTCATTTATGAAATTAAAATGAAAATGTTTATTTCCTTGCAAAGGTTTCAATGTGTGGTTTACATATTAAATATTAATTACAAAGAAGGCCACTAGCATGCCTAGGCATTTCAGGCAGACTAATCCTAATTCTTACTCTATATTGACACATGCTATGGAGCAGTACACTATAATATAAATTATTGCGTACTGATGTAAAAGTTAGGTAACTGAAGTGATTAACATTAATTAGATTGATAATAGTGAGGTATAGTACAAAACATACAGCAATACTTCAATTAGTAAATTTAGTAATGGGAATGATTTTGTCTTGGCATGATACACTGTTTCTATTAAAGCTCCTACATTGGGAGAGTATCTTAGGCAAACTTAGGACTAACTTAAGATTTATTAGGCAATAGCTATACGTATTAGGAATTTTATGTTTACAGTCATTTGGGTGAGTGTAAGTGTAAATTAGGGGGATTACAGATAATGAAAGTAAGTCTATTTTGTTTTGGATGTGTTCAAGATACAAAAACGAGAATAGGTGATTTTCACATAGTTAGCTGATGATGGGTGTGTAGTTTTGAAAATGGTGGTTGAGTCTGCACTTCTAGAGTTTTCAGGCAGGGAGTTCCAGATTTTGGGCCCTTTTATGTACAGTGGTCCCTCGGTTTTCGGTCATCTCCAAACTCGCCCTTTTATGTAAGTGTATTTTCGTAAGTGCTTTTGCAAGTGTATTTTTGGGGGTTTGAAATAGACTAACCTACGTGACATTATTTCTTAAGGAAGTAAATTCGTTCGTAATGGCACTTGAGCAGCATTCTGGAAAGAATTTTCGGAGAAAACCAAGGGTCCACTGTACATTGAGTTTTTATAGAGATTTAGCAGGCACGAAGAATATCATAGAGATTTTTGTGCCTGGTATTCTATGGGTTGGTTTAGCACTTCTTTTGATTATAATTATAATAATAATATATGGACCTCGGTTAACGAAAATTCATTGCAGAAGCCTGTCATGCATTACAAAGAATTTCCTTAGAAATAATGTCATGTGGTTAGTCTATAGACCCCAAACTACACTCACAGAACTTCAAAATTATACTTACATAATTGCATTCCGGTATCGTTAACCGAGGTCCACTGTAATTGTCTATGGGTCCTGTTGCAACTACAGTGGTACCTCGAGTTACGATGGTCCCCAAAATCGCCCTTTTATGTAAGTTTATTTTTTTAAATGCTTTTGTAAGTATATTTTTGGGGGTGTAAAAGGACTAGTCTATTTCACATTATTCCTTATGGAGATAAATTCATTTGGTAATGGCACTTGAACAGCATTCTCGAACGAAAAAATATCGTAACTCGAGGTACCACTGTATATCAAGAAAGTGTTTTAGTTCAGGGTTAATATTAGAATTTATGGCTCTGTAAATGTAGGTTGCACAGTAGTAGGTGTGAATGTTTTGTACAGTAAGTTTAGGTCTTTGAAGAGTGGGGGGGGGGGTTGTCTAGCATTGAATTGCATAATAATTCTTACTGCACCTTTTCGTTGGGTTATTATTGCGTTAGGTGGGTTGCTGCTGTTGATCCCCAGGCACAAAAAGCATAGGTGAGGTAGAGAAAGATGAGTGAATAGTATAGTGCGAGTAGGGCTGATTGTGGTACATAGTAACATATCTTTGACAGGATCCCAACTGTCTTGGATACTTGTTATATGTTGGATATGGGTGTTGAATTTCAGGTTGCTGTCAAGGTACAGACCCAGGAATTTACCCTCATTATGTTTAGCAATAAGTGTTGTCATTCATAATGTTCAGCTGGACATCACCTGTTCTGTTCCCAAACATAATGTAGAAGGTTTTGTCAATACAGTCGACCCTCGGTTTTCGTACATCTTCCAACTCGAACAATTATGTACAGTGGACCCCCGGATTACGATGGCGTCGGATTATGCTAAATTCGGTTTGCGATACATTTTTCCGTAAAAATATTGGTTTACGATGATCCGCTCGGAATACACTATTCGTCTTGGACGCGTACACGTGCCCTGGGACAGCAGTGTGCCATTGTTTACCAGCGAGTGAGCATCACCGCCGCCACCCACGCATTCATACCATACATTTTGTCCTTTTTCCACTGTTTTTAGTGCCTGCAACTGCTAAATAAGCCACCATGGGTCTAAAGAAAGCTCCTAGTGCCAGCCCTGTGGTAAAGAGGCTCAGAAATACGGCAGGGAGTGTAGCAGGATGCAGGGAGTGTAGCAAGGATGCAGGGAGTGTAGCAAGGATGCAGGGAGTGTACCAGGAATGCAGGGAGTGTACCAGGGATGCAGGGAGTGTACTAGGGATACAGGGAGTGTACCAGGAATGCAGGGAGTGTAGCAGGATGCAGGGAGTGTAGCAGGGATGCAGGGAGTGTAGCAGGGATGCAGGGAGTGTAGCAGGGATGCAGGGAGTGTAGCAGGGATGCAGGGAGTGTAGCAGGGATGCAGGGAGTGTAGCAGGGATGCAGGGAGTGTAACAGGGATGCAGGGAGTGTAACAGGGATGCAGGGAGTGGCAGGCATGCAGGGATAGAGGCATGCAGGGAGTTTAGCAGGATGAGGGAGTGTAGCAGGATGCAGGAGTGAGGGATAAGGGAGTGTAGCAGGCATGCAGGGAATGTAGCAGGCATGCAGGGAGTGTCGCAGGGATGCAGGGAGTGTAGCAGGGATGCAGGGAGTGTAGCAGGCATGCAGGGAGTGTAGCAGGCATGCAGGGAGTGCAGCAGGCATGCAGGGAGTGTAGCAGGAAGGCAAGGACTTGGTACCTGAAGTGGTAATGGATGGGGATTCCCCTTCCAAACACTAGCATACTCCTTCCTCTCCCCTCCTTCCATCTTCCATACATCAACAACTCTTCAATAAAGGTAAGTGTTAAGTTATTATAATGTTGTAGTATTTGTTTGTGGTAATTTATATATACATGTATCAATCTTCTGTGTAAGTTAATGTGTAAAAAATATTTATTTTAATACTTTTGGGTGTCTGGAAAGGATTAATTGAATTTCCATTATTTCTTATGGGGAAAATAGATTCGGATTACGATATTTTCGGTTTATGCTAAGCTCTCTGGAACGGATTAATATCGTAATCCGGGGGTCCACTGTAAGTGTATTTTTGTAAGTGATTTTGTAAGTGTATATTTGTTGTCTGAAATGACTAATCTAATTTACATTCGTCGTTATTTTTTTTTTTATTAACACATCGGCCGATTCCCACCAAGGCAGGGTGGCCCAAAAAAGAAAAACTTTCATCATCATTCACTCCATCAATGTCTTGCCAGAGGGTGCTTTACACTACAGTTATAAAACTGCAACATTAACACCCTCCTTCAGAGTGCCGGCACTGTACTTCCCATCTCCAGAACTCAAGTCCGGCCTGCCGGTTTCCTGAATCCCTTCATAAATGTTACTTTGCTCACACTCCAACAGCACGTCAAGTATTAAAACCATATGCCTCCATTCACTCCTATCAAATACGCTCACATGCTTGCTGGAAGTCCAAGCCCTCGCACACAAAACTTCCTTTACCCCTCCTCCAACCTTTCCTAGGCCGACCCCTACCCCGCCTTCCTCCACTACAGATTTATACACTCTCGAAGTCACTCTGTCTCGTTCCATTCTCTCTACATGTCCAAACCACCTCAACAACCCTCCTCAGCCTCTGGACAATCGTTTGGTAATCCGCACCTCCTCCTAATTTCCAAACTCCGAATTCTCTGCATTATATTCACGCCACACATTGACCTCAGACATGACATCTCCACTGCCTCCAGCCTTCTCCTTGTTGCAACATTCATCACCCATGCTTCACACCCATATAAGAGCGTTGGTATAACTATACTCTCATACATTCCCTCTTTACTTCCATGGACAAGGTTCTTTGTCTCCACAGACTCAATGCTCCACTCACCCTTTTCCCTCATCAATTCTATGATTCACCTCATCCTTCATAGACCCATCTGCTGACATGTCCACTCCCAAATATCTGAATACATTCACCTCCTCCATACTCTCTCCCCAATCTGATATCCAATCTTTCGTCACCTATTCTTTTGTTATCCTCATCACCTTACTCTTTCCTATATTCACTTTCAATTTTCTTCTTTACACACCCTACCAAATTCATCCACCAACCTCTGCAACTTCTCTTCAGAATCTCCCAAAGACAGTGTCATCAGCAAAAGAACTGTGACAACTCCCACTTTGTATTTGCTTCTTTATCTTTTAGCCCAACACCTCTTGCCAAGACCCTCGCATTTCACTTCTCTTACCCCAACCCCATTATAAATGGATATTGATACAACTCAGGTAACATCAGCACATCCTTGTCTAAGGTCCCACTCTTTACTGGGAAATAGTCCCCTTCCCTCCTACACACTCTAACCTGAGCCTCACTATCCTCATAAAAACTCTTCACTGCTTTCAGTAACCTTCCTCCTATTCCATACACCTGCAACATCTGCCACATTGCTCCCTATCTACCCTATCATACGCCTTTTCCAAATCCATAAATGCCACAAAAACATCTTTACCCTTATCCAAATACTGTTCACCTATATGTTTCACTGTAAACACTTGGTCTACACAACCCCTACCTTTCCTAAAGCCCCCTTGTTCATCTGCTATCCTGCTTTCTGTCTTACTCTTAATTCTTTCAATAATAACTCTACCATACACTTTACCAGGTACACTCAACAGACTTATTCCCCTATAATTTTTGCACTCTCTTTTGTCCCTTTGCCTTTATACAAAGGAACAATACACGCTCTCTGCCAATCCCTAGGTACCTTACCCTCTTCCATACATTTATTAAATAATAGCACCAACCACTCCAAAACTATATCCCCACCTGCTTTTAACATTTCTATCTTTATCCCATCAATCCCAGCTGCCTTACCCCTTTCATTCTACCCACTGCCTCACGAACTTCCCCTACACCCACAACTGGCTCTTCCACACTCCTACAAGATGTTATTCCTCCTTGCCCTACACACGAAATCACAGCTTCCCTGTCTTCATCAACATTTAACAACTCCTCAAAATATTCTCTCCATCTTCCCGATACCTCTAACTCTCCATTTAATAACTCTCCTCTCCTATTTTTAACTGTCAAATCCATTTGTTCTCTAGGCTTCCTCAACTTATTAATCTCATTCCAAAACTTTTTCTTATTTTCAACAAAATTTGCTGATAACATCTCACCCACTCTCTCATCTGCTCTCTTTTACATTGCTTCACCACTCTTTTAACCTCTCTTTTCTCTCCATATACTCTTCCCTCCTTGCATCACTTCTACTTTGTAAAAACCTCTCATATGCTAACTTTTCTCCCTTACTACTCTCTTTACATCATCATTCCACCAATCGCTCCTCTTCCCTCCCGCACCCACTCGCCTGTAACCACAAACTTCTGCTGAACACTCTAACACTACATTTTTAAATCTACCCCATACATCTTCGACCCCATTGCCTACACTCTCACTAGCCCATCTATCCTCCAATAGTTGTTTATATCTTACCCTAACTGCCTCCTCTTTTAGTTTATAAACCTTCACCTCTCTCTTACTTACTGATTCTATTTTCCTTGTATCCCATCTACCTTTTACTCCCACTGTAGCTATAACTAAAAAGTGATCTGATATATCTGTGGCCCCTCTATAAACATGTACATCCTGAAGTCTACTCAACAGTCTTTTATCTACCAATACATAGTCCAACAAACTACTGTCATTACGCCCTACATCATATCTTGTATACTTATTTATCCTCTTTTTCTTAAAATATGTATTACCTATAACTAAACCCCTTTCTATACAAAGTTCAATCAAAGAGCTCCCATTATCATTTACACCTGGCACCCCAAACTTACCTACTACACCCTCTCTGCATGTTTCTCCCACTTTAGCATTTAGGTCCCCTACCACAATTACTCTCTCATTTGGTTCAAAAGTTCCTATACATTCGCTTAACATCTCCCAAAATCTCTCTCTCTCCTCTACACTCCTCTCTTCTCCAGGTGCATACACGTTATGGGAACAAATTCGTTCTGTAACGGCACTCGAACAGCATTCTGGAAAGAATTATCGACGAAAACCGAGGGTCCACTGTATTAAGTGTTAGTTTATTGGCAGTCATCAAGGTTGATATTTTTACTAGTTCTGTGTTAACAATAGTGTTGAGTGAGGCAAGATTAGAGTGAGAGATGACATAAGTCGCGTGATCTTGTGGTCTTATTGATGAGGTTCTGTCCTTAATTAATAGACATATATTGATGTCTGTCAGTAAGGTAGGATTTGAAATATGTAAGTGCGTGGCCTCTTATACCATAATGATCAAGTTTATGGAGTAGGATGCTGTTTACCTGGAGAGAGTTCCGGGGTCGATAAAGAGTCCTAATGAATATTCATTTTTTCAAGTGATGTGTAAAGCAGGTCTAGCATTTTTACAATTGCGTCGTTTGTGCTTTTGCTTTTCCTGAAGCCAAATTGGCAGGGGTTGAGGATGCTTTGCACTTATAAAGGAGTATAATCTCTTGTGCACGAGTTTCTCAAAGATTTTGGATAGCAACGGTAAGTTCAATATTGGCCTGTAGTTGTTTACATCTGTGGGGTCACCACCTTTGTGTATTGGTGTAACCCTTGCTATCTTGAGTAGTACCGGGAAAGTGCTGGTTTCTAGTGATTTGTTAAGTAATGAAATAGCGGGCAAAAGAACATAAGCCGCTCGTTTGTACATAAATGGTGGGACTTGAGCCAGATTTCCTGATTTATTTTTAAGTGACTTAATAATCGTGGTGACTTCTGTGGGCTCAGTTGGTGCAAGATAGAAGGAGGTTGGGAAATTCCCATCTAAGTAATCACTTGCTCGGGCATTGGTACCCGAGACTTTACTGGCGAGATTTGATCCTATGGTTGAGAAAAAGTCATTTATCTTGTTAACTGTATCAATAGGCTGTAGTCGTGTTTTATTCGGTTTAGTTCGGTTTGTGAGTGCCCAGAATCTGAGTGTCTTCCAAGTCTTTTTATATCTACTCTTGTTTCGGTAAATTTATTGTAGTAGTACAATTGCTTAGCCTTTCTTATTAGTTTGGTGAGGACTGATGCATAGTGTTTAATATCATCTTTGTTTATTAAGCCCTGTCTATATTGCTTTCCATATTGATGTTTCTTATCAATGGATCTCAATATGCTGTTAGTTAGCCATGGGCAACCTAGTCCCAGTCTCAATGTATCACATCTCTTTACTTTTGGTTAAGCTTTTCTTATGAAAGTGAGGAGAACCTACATTCAAGTGATATTTAACGAGATATTGTTCAAAGATCAATTGCCCTTGCAATAATATTTCCAAGTCTTCATTCGCAGAAAGGTCACTAATCAAGGTGGAAAGTGTGATCCAGCAAATTCAGTCTTGAAACAAGACCAAGGTGGTCATTAAACAGAGCAAGGGTCCCAAGGCTTTTTTTTTTTTTTTTTTGTCATTAACTGAAATTTCACTAATGAAGATTAAGCGAAGGATGCCTGAACTCATAAATTATATACGGTAGATCATCATTTAGCACGAGATTATGTTGCACGTTATGGTTATTGCACGATTGAAGAATTGCGGCACATTATTATCTAACACGAAGTAAAAATGATATTACACGGTTCGCGGGAGGAAAAATTTTTGAACGCACGGTAGCCTGCGGTGGGTTAAACCATTGAGTCAGTGGGGATCCTACTGAGGGTGGCAATGAGCCACATCAAGTGTTTAATGCTGACGAGACAAGTGTTTTCTGGAAGAAAATGCCAACACGAACTTATATCAGTCAGCAAGAGAAAAGTGCACCAGGCTTCAAGACAGCAAAGGATCGCTTCACCTTGCTCTTTTTCGGTAATGCATCAGGTGATTTAAAGTGTAAGCCCAATCCTCGTGCTTAGAGGAAAAGGGAATTTGTTTTTCCTTCCGCAAACTGTAAGTTTATTCAGATACACGGGGCCAGGAGCTGAGTATCGACCCCTGCAACCACAATTAGGTGAGTACAGTTACATTGATTATCATACATAGCAGCATATGTGTAGAGAACCTAAGATAACCCAAAAAAAATCAGACAGAATGGAAATAAATCACTCTGACTTTTTTGGGTTATCCTAGGTTCTCTACACATATGCTGCTATGTATGATAATCTTCGTAACTGTATCTGTGTATACCTGAATAAACTTACTTACGGTTTGCGGGAAGAAAAAACAAATAACCATTCCCACAAGCCTTGTTATGGTTCAGCGGACACCACCCGCCTTCCCCAGCCACCCCGGACCCAACCATCCCAGCATTCGTACGTATTTCATACGCGTCAAAAAAGAGTCTCTCTGCTACAAGCCAGCTGTGTTTGTGAAGAATGAGAGAGTGAATTGTGTTTTGATCTTTAAATTACTATATCTTGTATCTGCCAAGCAATCATGATGCCCAGTAGGCATACCAGTGTTGCTCAAAGTGGCAAGAAAAGGTATAAGCATTTAAGTCTTAGAATTAACAAAGAAAACAAAGATATTAGACAAGTCATAACCCGTGGCTGTAATGAAGTGTTACTTTGTACACATAAAAAGAGGTAAGCATAAGTTTGTGTGACTGACTGACTGACTTGACTGACTTACTGACTTGACTGACTTACTGACTGAATGACTTGACTGATTGAATGACTTGACTGACTACTTGACTGACTTACTTGACTTGACTTACTGAATGACTTGACTGATTTACTGAATGACTTAAAGTTAGACACTCAGTACAACCATCGACTTCAGTTCCAGAACCTCTACTATCCACCTCAGCCCAGTAGGGCCACAGCATAACTCTCCACTCTCTTCACAATCATCCACAAACACCAGCACCCACAATTTAAGGTAAATACTATTATTTCTGTTACATTTGTAGTCTTAAGCAGTAAAAACAACATAATACATCACAATAATGAACTACAATTACATATTCACTTTTATTTTTGTAAGATCTGTTGGTCTAAAAAAAACTTGGTTGGCTTTTTGGGGACTCCCAGGAACGTAACCCTATTTTTCCCATAAGTTCTTTTAATTATATAACACGAAATTATCTAACACGACATTTTCAGGAACGTAACTACCGTGCTAACTGACAATCTACTGTATGTAGTAGCTCATGCTGCTACACAACAGCTGATCAATGCAGTTGCCCAGACTGAACATAGGTGGAGCACTGTAGTAGGCCTACTGGCCCATGCTAGGCAGGTCTTACTCAAATCCAACTTTGCTCACTCATGTATTTATCAAGCCTATTGTTTAAAGGGATGCAGAGAAGCCAGGCAGGTCAAGCAGGCAAACAGACCAGGCCCAGCCATCCAGCCCAGTTGGCAGGCAGGCCAAGCAGCCCAGGCTAGTTTACCAGACAGGCCAAGCAGGCAGGTTGGCCAGTAACTGTAATAATATGTACCTGCCATATTGTAGGAAAACATATGACAAAAGACAGACTTAAATAAAAACTTAATGTAGATTACAAGTGTTTAAATACAGTGGACCCCCGGTTAACGGCCATAATTCGTTCCAGAATGCTGATCAAGTGCCGTTACCGAACGAATTTATTAACATAAGGAATAATGTAAATTAGAGTAGTCTTTTTGGACCCCCAAACATACACTTACAAAAGCATTTAAAAAAATACACTTACATAGTTGTTAGTGTTTGGAGCCGGCCGTTAACCGGGGGTCCACTGTATCATTATTAACAAGGTGAGTTATATGTCATCATTACATTATTAATAAAAAGTGGCTACATGATTAAATTTTTCAAACATTCTTGTTATCATGGTAACCATATACAGGTGTCAGCCTGTCTAATAACAAGAAACAGAGTAAATAATATTCTTTAGCAATATCAGATTTTTCAGTAAGATTACACCAACTGAGCCAATCAAATGCAATAAAATACATTTGAGTCGATACATAGTCATACGTACATCTCTTTAATAAACAGTCCTTACGCACAAAATGTACTCTTAAAGGATTGCAAATACATTCATTTAATAATAGTAAATAATTTCAGTTTAAAATACAGTGGAACCCCGGTTTTCATCCTTAATCCGTTCCAGAAGGTCGGTCGAAATCCAAAATGGACGAAAACCGAAGTAATATTTCCCATAAGAAATACAGTGGACCCCCGGATTACGTCATTATTTCGTTCCAGAATGCTGTTCAAGTGCCGTTACCGAACGAATTTGTTCCCATAAGGAATAATGTAAATTAGATTAGTCCTTTTAGACCCTATAAAATACACTTACAAAAGCACTTACAAAAATACACTTACATAATTGTTCGAGTTTGGAGCAGTACGTAATCCGGGGGTCCACTGTAATGTAAATCCAATTAATCCGTTCCAGACACCCAAAAATATTAACAAAAAAAATAAATTTTATAGAGAATAACTATAGTGTTGCAGCTCTTCAGTGGTTAGCTCTTTCCTGTGGTCGTCCACCAACTATTTTACATCCTGGCCACTCACATCCAACCCTATGGACTTCCCCAAAGCCACAATAGATTCCACAACAGGCGTAGGGTTGTCAAATTTACACTAACTTATATATCAAGTTAGTAATAGAACTGGGCATTAAAAAAAACAATAAAAATTAAGATACATATACAGTGGTCCCTTGGTTTTCATGCATCTCCAAACTCAAACATTTATGTAAGTGTATTTTCATAAGTGCTGTTGCAAGTGTATTTTTGGGGGTCTGAAATAGACTAACCTACGTGACATTATTTCTTAAGGAAGTAAATTCGTTCGGTAATGGCACTTGAGCAGCATTCTGGAACGAATTTTCGGCGAAAACCGAGGGACCACTGTACAGTACATTCATTACTTACCTTAAAATATTTGTAGTCTTAATGTAGGGTGAGAGGTGAGTGGTACGTACATAAAATGGGTACCTGGGTGTTAGTCGACTGGTGTGGGTCGCATCTTGGGTGTTAGTGGACCGGTGTAGGTCGCATCCTGGGACAAAACTGACCTAATTTACCTGAAATGTTCAGCATAACAAGGGGCTTTCAATATAGTAGTAGTATGAAAAGAATCTTTCCTCCGTAAGCCATGCGTGTCGTATGAGGCGACTAAGATGCCGGGAGCAATGGGCTAGTAACCCCTTCTCCTGTACAAATCTACTAAAAACGAGAAGAAGAAAAACTTTATAAAATTGGGTTGTCTGAATGTGCTTGGATGTAGTGCGGATGATAAGAAAGAGATGATTGCCGATGTTATGAATGAAAAGAAGTTGGATGTCCTGGCCCTAAGCGAAACAAAGCTGAAGGGGTAGGCGAGTTTCAGTGGGGAGAAATAAATGGGATTAAGTCAGGAGTATCTGAGAGAGTTAGAGCTAAGGAAGGGTAGCAATAATGTTGAAGGATCAGTTATGGAAGGAAAAGAGGGAATATAAATGTGTAAATTCAAGGATTATGTGGATTAAAATAAGGGTCGGATGCGAAAAGTGGGTCATAATAAGCGTGTATGCACCTGGAGAAGAGAGGAGTGTAGAGGAGAGAGAGAGATTTTGGGAGATGTTAGCGAATGTATAGGAACTTTTGAACCAAATGAGAGAGTAATTGTGGTAGGGGACCTAAATGCTAAAGTGGGAGAAACATGCAGAGAGGGTGTAGTAGGTAAGTTTGGGGTGCCAGGTGTAAATGATAATGGGAGCCCTTGATTGAACTTTGTATAGAAAGGGGTTTAGTTATAGGTAATACATATTTTAAGAAAAAGAGGATAAATAAGTATACAAGATATGATGTAGGGCGTAATGACAGTAGTTTGTTGGACTATGTATTGATAGATAAAAGACTGTTGAGTAGACTTCAGGATGTACATGTTTATAGAGGGGCTACAGATATATCAGATCACTTTTTAGTTATAGCTACAGTGGGAGTAAAAGGTAGATGGGATACAAGGAAAATAGAATCAGTAAGTAAAAGAGAGGTAAAAGTGTATAAACTAAGGGAGGAGGCAGTTAGGGTGAGATATAAGCAACTATTGGCAGAAAGGTGGGCTAGTGAGAGTGAGGCAATGGGGTCGAAAATGTATGGGGTAGATTTAAAAATGTAGTGTTA
>WNWK01034423.1:0-20459 GCA_009830355.1 Cherax destructor | reverse complement strand
AAAAGATTAGTGTCCGGGGCCCAAGACTGTTCAGCAGCCTCCCACCAGCCATAGGGGAATTACCACTAGGCCCCTGGTTGTCTTAAAGAGGGGTAGGTTTTGTGTGGGTGGTGGCTTAGGCACGCTGGGTAAGCTGGCGTTCCACGTGCGCGTCTGGCTGGCACTAGGAATTCACATGGTATTAAGCCTGGGTGGCTTAATAAGCCACAATTGTACCACAGGGATGGTGATTTTCACTCTGAGCAGAGTTTTACTGGTAGCACAGAGCAGTACAGTACATGCAGACAATAACTTCAAGGATGATCTTGCTTGGCTTCTCTCCCAGCTGGGTTGTTAAGCTGGCTTAAACACTTTACACTGGCTAGGTTGGGATGGCTTGAATGCTTGTAACTCTACACACAGCATGAATGAAGCAGGCTGGGTGACTGGCTTAGGCAGGCTGGGTGGCTTAGGCTCTTCCCTACAGACTGGCTTAATTTGCAAAACCCGGATTAACTCCTTGTAGGTTAGGAAATAAGCAAATAAGGCACAAATCAACTAACCAGGAAGATGTTTAGACAAGGCTGAATGATGCTGGCTTGGTTGTAGGTTGTGTCGTCTGGTGGACTCACTTGGTCACACACAATATCCAACTGGCTTGGTAGAATAATCTCCTTAAATCTGCGTAATATTCACAATCACGAACACACCGCTGTCACCATTTGTCGTGGGGGTTCGTGAGGAGATACTGGAGTAAGAAATACACACGTTGGATGTCTTAGAGGCGTATAATTAAGAGAGTCTTGAGGAGAAGCCCCTGAGCCTTGCCTTGTCCAATCTATGCCTAGTGGGAACTGACCGCGAGGCCTCTGGCATACTGTTCACATTTGATGGGTTTCGTGACGTCACAGCTAGCAAGGGAGCCTATCTATAAAGTAGCTGGGAATGTCAGTAGTGTTACTGTGTACTTGACACAGTAACACTACTGACGCCGGGTCACCATCTGGAGAAGACCAGGGCCGGATGTACCGGCGAAACTACTACAATACAATACACTACTGACAACACACACACACCACACGCAAACACACACACACACACACACACACACACACACACACACACACACACACACACACACACACACACATAACACACAACACACACACACACACACACACACATCGACGTGGTACTGAAAAACCTGATGCACCAACATGTCAGGGACACGACCAGAGAGAGAGGAGAAGATGAACCAGCAAGACTGGACCTTGTCTTCACCCTGAACAGCTCAGATATTGAAGACATAACACACGAGAGCCCCCTGGGACCAGTGACCATATGGTGCTGAGCTTTGAGTACATTGTAGAGCTACAGGTGGAGAGGGAAAACGGTAACCGAAAGAGACAAACCAGACTTTAAAAGAGGAAACTACATGGGCATGAGGAATTTCCTGCAGGAGGTTCAGTGGGAAAGGGAAATGGAAGGACAGACAAAAATGAAATGATGGAATACGTAGGGGCAAAGTGCAAGGAGGCAGAGGAACGGTTTATACCCAGAGGAAAAGATTAAACGGAAGGCCAGAAAGAGCCCTGGTTTACCCAAAGGTGCAGGGAGGCAAAGACTCAGAGTGTCAGAGAATGGAAAAGGTACAGAAGGCAAAGAACCCAAGTAACCAAAGAGATTAGTAGAAGAGCTAGAAACGAGTATGCACAGGTATGGAGGGAGGCCCAGAAACAGTACGAAAATGACATAGCATAAAGTTAGGTCCGACCAAACTGATGTACAGTCACATCAGAAGGAAGACAACAGTCAAGGACCAGGTGATAAGGCTGAGGAGAGAAGATGGGAACTCACAAGTAACGATCAAGAGGTATGTGAGGAGCTCAACTTGAGGTTTAAGGAAGTATTCACAGGGAGGAAGGAAGGCAGCTGGGTAGAAGGACGGTGCATCACCAACAAGGGATGTATCAAATGCTAGAGGGCATACACACAACTAAGGAGGAGGTGATGCAGTTACTCAGTGACCTCGATAACTCAAAGGCGATGGGTCCGGACAATATCTCCCCGTGGGTTCTTCGGGAAGGAGCTGAGGTACTGAGTGTGCCACTTACCATAATATTCAACACATCCCTTGAAACTGGGCAGCTACCTGAGGTATGGAAGAAGGCCAACGTAGTCCCCATCTTTAAAAAAGGAGACAGAAAAGAGGCACTAAACTATAGACGGTGTCACTTACGTGTATAGTGTGCAAAGTCCTGTAGAAAATCATCAGGAAAAGAATGGTGGAGCACCTCGAGCTGAACAGGATAATAAACACCAGACAGCACGGATTCCGGGAAGGCAAATCCTGTGTAACAAACCTCCTAGAGTTCTATGATAAAGTAACAAATGTAAGGCAAGAGAGAGAAGGGTGGGTTGATTGCATTTTCCTGGACTGCAGGAAGGCCCTTCGACACAGTTCCTCACATGAGATTAGTAAAGAAGTTGGAAGAACAAGCATGTATAACAGGAAGGGCACTGGAATGGATCAGGGAATACCTCTCAGGAGGCAACAACGGGTCATGGTGCGTGATGAGGTATTACAGTGGCGCCTGTGAAGAGCGGTGTACCGCAGGGGTCAGTCCTAGGACCAGTTTTATTCTTGGTATATGTAAATGACATGACGGACGGGATAGACTCAGAAGTGTCTCTGTTCGCAGACGATGTGAAATTAATGAGGAGAATCACATCGAAGAGGACCAAGCAGGACTTCAAACAGACCTGGACAAGCTTGACATCTGGGCTTGCAACTGGCTTCTCGAATTCAGTCCCACCAAATACAAAGTCATGAAGATCGGAGAAGGGCAAAGAAGACCGCTGACAGAGTACAGGCTAGCGACAAAGGCTACAAACCCGGCAAAGGAAAAGACTTGGGGTGAGTATAACGCCAAGCACGTCTCCGGAGGCACACATCAACCAGATAACTGCGGCAGCATATGGGCGACTGGAAACCTAAGATTAGCGTTCCGTTACCTTAACAAGGAATCGTTCAAGACACTGTACACCGTGTACGTCAGGCCCATACTAGAATATGCAGCACCAGTCTGGAACCCACACCTCGTCAAGCATGTAAAGAAACTAGAGAAAGTGCAAAGGTTTGCAACAAGGTTAGTTCCACAATTCAGGGGTCTGTCCTATGAAGAAAGGTTGAGGGAAATAGGACTAACAACACTGGAAGAAAGAAGGGTCAGAGGAGACATGATAACGACATACAAAATACTGTGGGGAATCGACAAGGTAGACAGTGACAGGATGTTACAGAGAGGGAACACAGAAACAAGGGGACACAACTGGAAGCTGAAGACTCAGATGAGTCAAAGGGATGTTAGGAAGCATTTCTTCAGCCAAAGAGTAGTCAGGAAGTGGAATAGTCTGGAGAAAGATATAGTGGAGGCAGGAACCATACATAGTTTTAAGATAAGGTATGATAAAGCTCATGGAGCAGGGAGAGCAGAGACCCAGTAGCGGACAGCGAAGAGGTGGGGCCAGGAGCTGAGTCTCGACCCCTGCAACCACAATTAGGTGAGTACAATTAGGTGAGTAAACACATACTGCCCCGATGGCATGGTGGCTAGCGCTCTTGCTTCACGCACGGAGGGCCCGGGTTCAATTCCCGGCGGGGCCGAAACATTTCGAATTGTTTCCTTACACACACACACACACACACATATATACAACAGGTCTAGTGTCTAATCGACATGTGCCTAGGACAAAATGGTAACTAACATACACACACACACACACAGGGGTCAGTCCTGGACCCATGCTGTTTCTGGTATTTGTGAATGACATGACGGAAGGAATAACCTCCGAAGTGTCCCTGTTTGCAGATGATGTGAAGTTGATGAGAAGGATTCAATCGGACGAGGACCAGGCAGAACTACAAAGGGATCTGGACAGGCTGCAGGACTGGTCCAGGAATTGGCTCCTGGAGTTCAACCCCACCAAGTGCAAAGTCATGAAGATTGGGGAAGGGCAAAGAAGACCACAGACGGAGTACAGTCTAGGGGGCCAGAGACTACAAACCTCAATCAAGGAAAAAGATCTTGGGATGAGTATAACACCAGGCACATCTCCTGAGGCGCACATCAACCAAATAACTGCTGCAGCATACGGGTGCCTAGCAAACCTAAGAACAGCATTTCTACATCTTAATAAGGAATCGTTCAGAACCCTGTACACTGTGTATGTTAAGCCCATACTGGAGTATGCAGCACCAGTTTGGAACCCACACCTAGCCAAGCACATAAAGAAACTAGAGAAGGTGCAAAGGTTTGCAACACGACTAGTCCGGAGCTAAGGGGTATGTCCTACGAGGAGAGGTTAAGGGAAATCGACGTGACGACATTGGAGGACAGGAGAAAAAGGGGGGACATTGTAACGACATATAAAATACTGAGAGGAATTGACAAGGTGGACAGAGACAGAATGTTCGAGAGATGGGACACAGCAACAAGGGGCATAGCTGGAGGTTAAAGACTCAGATGAATCACAGGGATGTTAGGAAGTATTTCTTCAGTCACAGAGTGGTCAGGAAGTGGAATAGCTTGGGAAGCGATGTAGGGGAGGCAGTATCCATTCATAGCTTTACGAAGAGGTATGATAAGGCTCATTGCGAAGGGAGAGAGACTCAGTAGCGGCCAGTGAAGAGGCAGGGTCAGGAGCTATGAATCGACCCCTGCAACCACAACTAGGTGAGTACACACACACACACACACACACACACGCATCAAAAACCAATGAGATTTTGAGGTGCTGGAGGGAAGAGACAGAGGAGAAGGAAAAGACTACATAATAGGAACACTTCAGCCTGGAGGTCCCAAGGTGGTAATTGCAGTGATGTATAACCCACCACAGAACAGCAGGAGGCCAAGGCAAGAATATGATAAGAGTAACAGAACGATGGTTGACATACTGGCTGAAGTGGCCAGAAGGGCTCATGAGAGCAGGGAAAAGCTACTGATTATGGATGACTTCAATCACAAAGAAATTGACTGGGAGAACCTGGAGCCACATGGGAGCCCAGAAAAGTGGAGGTAATATTGGAAAACCAAAGTGGATGAGGGTTTCCGCTAGGTTCAGCTATCACTATACTTCGCTTACTCTCTCGTATTAACACTACACTATGGTTTCACTATGTTATTCACTATGTTTGCAAAGAGAGACTGTCTTTCCACTGCACAGTACTAACACATAAGGAACACTACCAGAGAGAGAGAGGAGAGGACGAACCTAGTATTTACCTTGAGTAGTGCAGATATTGAAAACATCACATACGAAAGACCTCTCGGGGAAAGTCACCACGTGGTTCAAGCTTCGACTACACAGTAGAGTTACAAGTGGAGAGGGAAGCAGGAAGGGCAGGACAAATGAAGCCAAAATTCAAGAGAGAGGACTACACAGGCATGAAGAATTTCCTTCACGAGGTTCAGTGGGACAGGGCACTGGCAGGAAAGTCATCAAATGAGATGATGGAATATGTGACAATAATTTGCAAGGAAGCTGAGGAGAGGTTTGTACCCAAGAGTAATAGAAATAAGGAGAAAGCCAGGATGAGCTTTTGGTTCACTCACAGGTGTAGAGAGGCCAAAACCAAGTGTGCTAGAGAATGTAAGAAGTATAGAAGGCAAATAACTCGGGAGAATAAGGAGAGCAGTCATAGAGTCAGAAATGAATATGCACAGGTAAGAAGGAAGGCCCAACGACAATACGAAAATGACATAGCAGAGAAAGCCAAATCTGACCCGAAGCTGTTGTACAGCCACATCAGGAGGAAAACAACAGTCAAGGACCGGGTAATCAGGCTGAGGAAGGAAGGAAGGGAGATCACAAGAAACGACCAAGAAGTATGTAAGGAGCTCAACATGAGATTCAAAGAAGTGTTAACAGAGGAGACAAAGGGCCTCCAGAAATATGGAGAGGTGAGGTACACCATCAAGTGTTGGACACAATACATACAACCGAGGAAGAAGTAAATAGGCTCCTAAGCAAGCTGGATACCTCAAAGGCGATGGGGCCGGATAACATCTTTCCAGGGGTCCTGAGAGAGAGAGCAAATTGGTATGTGTGCCACTAACAACAATCTTCAACACATCTATCGAAACAGGGCGACTACCTGAAGTATGGAAGACAGCAAATGTAGTCCCAATTTTTAAAAAAGGAGAGCTTATCAACAACACACAAGCACGGTTTCAGGGACGCGAAAGCCTGTGTCACAAACCTACTGGAGTTCTATAACAAGGTGACAGCAGTGAGACAAGAGAGAGAGGGGGTGGGTAGATTGCGTTTTCTTGGACTGTAAGAAGGCGTTTGACACAGTTCCACACAGGAGATTAGTGCATTAGCTGGAGGACCAGACAAGTATAACAGGGAAGACACTGCAATGGATCAGGGAATACCTGCCAGGAAGACATCAGCGAGTCATGGTACGTGACGAGGTCAGAGTGGGCGCCTGTGACGATCGGGGTTCAACAGGTGTCAGTCCTAGGACCGGTGCTGTTTCTGGTATACATGAAAGACATGACGGAAGGAATAGACTCAGAAGTGTCTTTGTTTGCAGATGATGTGAAGTTGATGAGAATAATTCAATTGGACGAGGACCATGTAGAACTACAAAGCGATCTGGACAGGCTGCAGGCCTGGTTCAAAAACTGGGACGTGGAGTTCAACCCCGCCAAGTGCAAAGTCATGAAGATTGGAAAAGGGCAAAGAAGACAGCAGACGGAGTCCAGTGTAGGGGGCCAGAGACTACAAACTTCATTCAAGGAAAAGGATCTTGGGATGTTCATAACACCGGGCACATCTCCTGAGGCGCACATCAACCAAATAACTGCTGCAGCAAAAGGGGGCCTAGCAAACCTAAGAATAGCATTCCGACATCTCGATAAAGAATCATTCAGGACACTGTACACCGTGTATGTCAGGCCTATATTGGAGTATGCAGCACAAGTTTGGAACCCACACCTAGCCAAACACATAAGGAAATTAGAGAAAGTGCAAAGGTTTGCAACAAGACAAGTCCTGGAGCTAAGGGCCACGTCCTACGAGAAGAGGTTAGGAAATCGACCTGACGACACTGGAGGACAGGAGAGATAGGGGGATAAGATAACGACATATAAAATACTGAGAGGAATTGGCAAGGTGTACAGAGACAAGATGTTCCAGAGATGGAACACAGCAACAAGGGGTCTCAATTGGAAGTTGAAGACTCAGATGAATCACAGGGATGTTAGGAAGTATTTCTTCAGTCACAGAGTCGTCAGGAAGTGGAATAGTCTGGGAAGTGATGTAGTGGATGTAGTAGCGACCAGTGAAGAGGCGGGGCCAGGAGCTGTGAATCGACCCCTGCAACCACAACTAGGTGAGTACACACACACACACAGACACACACACAGACACACACACACACACACACACACACACACACACACACACACTCACATCCATTGAAACTGGGCAAATACCTGAGGTATGGAAGACGGTAAATGTAGTCCCGTTTTTTTAAAAAAGGAGACAGATACGAGGCACTAAGTTACAGACCAGTGTCACTGACGTGTATAGTATGCAAAGTCATGGAGAAGATTATCAAGAGAAGAGTGTTGGGGCACATAGAACGGAATAAGCTTATAAACGACAACCAACACTGATTCAGGAAGGAAAATCCTGTGTCACAAACCTACTGGAGTTTTATGACAAGGTAACGGCAGTAAGATACGAGAGAGAAGGGTGGGTAGACTGCATTTCCTTGGACTGAAAGAAGGCCTTCTACACAGTTCCTCATAAGAGATTAGTGAAAAAGCTAGAGGATCAGAAAAGCATAACAGAAATGGCACTGCAATGGATCAGAGAATACCTGACAGGGAGGCAGCAACGAGTCATGGTAGTCATAGTACGAGACGAGGTATCAGAGTGGACGGCTGTGACGAGCGGGGTTCCATATGGGTCAGTCCTAGGACCAGTGCTATTTTTGGTATATGTGAATGACATGACTGAAGGGATAGACTCAGAAGTTTCCCTGTTTGCAGATGATGTGAAGTTAATGAGGAGAATTAAATCGGATGAGGATCAGGCAAGACTATAAAGAGACCAAGCAGGCTGCAAGCCTGGTCCAACAACTGGCTCCTCGAATTTAACCCCTCGAAATGCAAAGTCATGAAGATCGGGGAAGGGCAAAGAAGACTGCAGACAGAGTATAGGCTAGGTGGTCAAAGACTGCAAACCTCACTCAAGGAAAAGGATCTTGGGGTGAGTATAATACCGAGCATATATCCTGAGGCGCACATCAACCAGATAACTGCTGCAGCATATGGGCGCCTGGCAAACCTGAGAATAGCATTCCGATACCTCAGTAAGGAATCGTTCAAGACTCTGTACACCGTGTAAGTCAGGCCCATATTAGAGAATGCAGCACAAGTTTGGAAAACACACCTGGTCAATTACGTCAAGAAAGAGAAAATGCAAAGGAGGGTCAGGGGAGACATGATACCAACATACAAAATACTGTGAGGAATTGAACAGTTTTAAGACGAGGTATGATAAAACTTATGGAGCAGGGAGAGGACCTAGTAGCGACCAGTGAAGAGGAGGGGCCAGGAGTTATGACTCGACTCCTGCAACCACAAATAGGTGAGTACAAAAATGAGCACAAATAGGTGAGTACGCACACACACATACAAACGTGTGTTTACAGTGTATATATATATATATATATTATATATATATATATATATATATATATATATATATATATATATATATATTTACATCTATTTATATATATATATATATATATATATATATATATATATATATATATATATATATATATATATATATGTATATATATATAAATAGATGTAAATATATATATATATATATATATATTTTTTTTTTTTTTATTAACACATCGGCCGATTCCCACCAAGGCAGGGTGGCCCGAAAAAGAAAAACTTTCATCATCATTCACTCCATCACTGTCTTGCCAGAAGGGTGCTTTACACTACAGTTTTAAAACTGCAACATTAACACCCTCCTTCAGAGTGCCGGCACTGTACTTCCCATCTCCAGAACTCAAGTCCGGCCTGCCGGTTTCCTGAATCCCTTCATAAATGTTACTTTGCTCACACTCCAACAGCACGTCAAGTATTAAAACCATATGCCTCCATTCACTCCTATCAAATACGCTCACACATGCTTGCTGGAAGTCCAACCCCCTCGCACACAAAACTTCCTTTACCCCTCCCTCCAACCTTTCCTAGGCCGACCCCTACCCCGCCTTCCCTCCACTACAGATTTATACACTCTCGAAGTCACTCTGTCTCGTTCCATTCTCTCTACATGTCCAAACCACCTCAACAACCCTCCTCAGCTCTCTGGACAATCGTTTTGGTAATCCCGCACCTCCTCCTAATTTCCAAACTCCGAATTCTCTGCATTATATTCACACCACACATTGACCTCAGACATGACATCTCCACTGCCTCCAGCCTTCTCCTCGTTGCAACATTCATCACCCATGCTTCACACCATATAAGAGCGTTGGTATAACTATACTCTCATACATTCCCCTTTTTACTTCCATGGACAAGGTTCTTTGTCTCCACAGACCCGAAGTGCTCCACTCACCCTTTTCCCTCATCAATTCTATGATTCACCTCATCTTCATAGACCCATCCGCCGACATGTCCACTCCCAAATATCTGAATACATTCACCTCCTCCATACTCTCTCCCTCCAATCTGATATCCAATCTTTCGTCACCTATTCTTTTGTTATCCTCATCACCTTACTCTTTCCTATATTCACTTTCAATTTTCTTCTTTTACACACCCTACCAAATTCATCCACCAACCTCTGCAGCTTCTCTTCAGAATCTCCCAAAAGCACAGTGTCATCAGCAAAAGCAACTGTGACAACTCCCACTTTGTATTTGCTTCTTTATCTTTTAGCCCAACACCTCTTGCCAAGACCCTCGCATTCACTTCTCTTACAACCCCATCTATAAATATATTGAACAACCACGGTGACATCACACATCCTTGTCTATATATATATATATATATATATATATATATATATATATATATATATATATGTATATATATATAAATAGATGTAAATATATATATATATATATATATATATATATATATATATATATATATATATATATATATATATATATATATATATATATATATATATATATATATATATATATATATATATATATATATAGGGGGGTACCACCTCTGGAACTGTCTTGGGGATCCTCATCCTCAGAGAAAAGAATAAACTTGCTTCAGGGAAAACTTATTGGTTGACTAATAGGCGGCAGAGAGTTTGCATAAATGGAGAGAAATCAGAATGGGGGCGCGTCTCAAGCGGTGTTCCACAGGGGTCAGTTTTGGGCCCCTGTTGTTTACAATTTACATAAACGACATAGATGAGGGAATAAATAGTAGCATAAGTAAATTTGCTGATGACACCAAAATAGGCCGTCCAATTCATTCAAATGAGGACATTAGAGCACTCCAGGATGATTTGAATAGACTGATGCAGTGGTCGGAGAAGTGGCAGATGCAGTTTAATGTAAACAAATGCAAAGTTCTAAATGTTGGGCAGGACAATAACCATGCCACATATAAGCTGAATAATACAGATTTTATTACTTGTAATTGCGAGAAGGATTTAGGAGTTCTGGTTAGTAGTAATCTGAAGCCTAGACAACAGTGCATAAGTGTTCGCAATAAAGCTAACAGAATCCTTGGCTTCATATCAAGAAGTATAAATAATAGAAGTCCTCAGGTTGTTCTTCAACTCTATATATCTTTGGTTAGGCCTCATTTAGATTATGCTGCACAGTTCTGGTCACCGTATTACAGAATGGATATAAATGCACTGGAAAACGTACAAAGGAGGATGACAAAGTTGATCCCTTGTATCAGAAATCTTCCCTATGAGGATAGACTGAGGGCCCTGAATCTGCACCTCTAGAAAGGCGTAGAATTAGGGGGATATGATTGAGGTGTACAAATGGAAAACAGGAATAAACAAAGGGGATGTAAATAGCGTGCTGAAAATATCCAACCAAGACAGGACTCGCAGCAATGGTTTCAAGTTGGAAAAGTTCAGATTCAGGAAGGATATAGGAAAGCACTGGTTTGGTAATAGAGTTGTGGATGAGTGGAACAAACTCCCGAGTACCGTCATAGATGCTAAGACGTTGTGTAGTTTTAAAATAGGTTAGATAAATACATGGGTGGGTGTGGATGGGTGTGAGTTTGGATCTGACTAGCTTGTAGTAGGTCAGATGCAGTGCTCCTTCCTTAAGTGAATGTAACCTGACCTGTACTAATTCCTTAAGTGGAAGTGACCTGAACAGGTGGTCGGCTGGACAATTATATGAGTGGGTGCGGTTGGGTGTGAATTGGTCCTGACTAGCTTGTGCTACTAGGTCAGATGCAGTGCTCCTTCCTTAAGTGAATGTAACCTGACCTGGCTGGGTAGGGGCATTGGCTTAAGCCGTTGGAGATTTGGACCTGCCCTGCATGGGCCAGTAGGCCTGCTGCAGTGTTCCTTCTTTCTTATGTTCTTATGTTCTTATGTTCTCCCTGAAGCTGTTTGAAAATTTTCTCCTACCACCCCCTATTTTTTATATATGCTTTATTTAAAGACAAAATACATTGACAAAATATTTTGACAAACATACAATAGGGAGTAAAACAACATAAATAACTCAGAGCTACGTCTCGAATACTTCGTCCAGCTCCCCGGCAGTGGGCCGCGTGCCCAGAATGCTGCAGGCATTTCCCCTCTGGATCGCAACACTGAGTCTCTGAAAGAGGAAGCTGGCTGCCCTGTGGTCCTTGGTTTCTATGATGAGTTTTTCACCCAGCACATTGAGAAACTTTAGAGCACACTTGCCCAATGCTCCAAGGGTCGCGCCAATGGGATCAGACAACCCTCCCAGTGCGACTGAGAGGTATAGGGGTGCGCAAAGCAACGCAGTTAGCTTTACCTGCTTTTCTGTCTTCGTGTTTGGCTTCCAGTGGATTAGTCAAGAAGATTGTCCCCGAACGCTTGAGAGATGCGGTAGGAACTCAAGACCCCAGGTTTACTGAAGCAGCAATGCTGTGGGACACCCTTGCAGACTCCTGCAGTAGAGCACAAATAGACCCACTGGGACAAACCGATCATGGAAAAAAATCGCCAACACAATGCTCACCAACGCTTCAGGAAAGGACAAAGCTCGTCTCCTACTGGTGAAGGCATCACACTCAGGAGATTTCCTTCTAGCTGTTCCCAATTCCTCCCTGGGCACTCGACTCGACCCACAGGCCATTCAGATTGATGTTGCTCTTCGCCTAGCCGCCCCCATACTCACCGAACATAAGTGTATTTGCTGCAGGGCGACGGCAGATCAATTCGGACTTCATGGTCTCGTGTGTCACACATAAGAAGAGAAGTATGCCAGACATAAGGAGGTCAACGACATCATAAAGAGAAGCCTCGCCACAGCCCGTTGCCCAGCCCAACGGGAACCCCAAGTGCAGAGGTCTGATGGAAGTCAAAAGCGTCCTGATGGAGCCACTATGCTACCCTGGAAGGATGGAAAGCAGATTGCCTGGGACTACACCTGTGCTTCCACATTGGCAGACACCTTCTTGCCATACTCCGTAGCTGAAGTGGGTGGAGCTGCCAGCCACAGGGAGACCCAGAAGACCCGCAAATATGAAGGCCTTTCCCCTTGCTATAACTTCATCCCAAAAGGGTCTCTTATTAAATGACTTACACGAACCTAACAATAACTGTCATTACTACACAGCAGAACAGGCAAAAACACTACTCAAAGCCAACAATAACATAACTATCTTTAACTACAATGTCAGATCTTTAAGCAAACATTTTGATGACCTCAATGCATTATTAAACTCACTACAGGCCAGTATGTCCATCATTGCTCTCACTGAAACCTGCCTAATACTAATACTACAGATATCTACGCCATTCCTGGTTACACAGCCATACACAATTGTAGGCCAGACCAACAAGGAGGTGGCACAGCTATATTCTACTCAGACCAGCTTGAATGTATCAACAATACATGCACAAGAGATGAACATGGAGAATATATAATAGCTAAGTTTAAATCCAAATACCTACAAAAACCTCTCACAGTGATAAACACCTATAGATTTAGTGAAAAATTAGGAAGTATGATTACTGATGCACACATGAACAAAGACCACTTAATCCTCACAGGAGACTTCAATATAAACCTCCTACAAGATCAGGACCCACAAGTAACTGAATTCACAAACACTATGAGCAACTGCTTGCTGCTCCCGACAGTAACAAAACCTACAAGAATCTCTGAGACCTGTGCCTCCCTATTAGACCACATCTGGACTAACACCATATCCCCATTAAAATCAGGCATAATCACAGACAATACCACAGACCACTACCCTACCTTTTTCATAACCAACCTCGGAAAATTACCACTAGAGACTACTAAAGTTACCTTCAGACTACATAATGAGACAGCTATTAATAACCTCATAACAGCTATGACAAACACTGACTGGCAAACAGACATAGACAACTGTACAGATACTGACTTATGTATTAATAATTTTCTTAAAAAGACCCAATACCTCTATAATAAGCATTGCCCTAAAAAAACTAAACAAATCACAGCTAAAAGACTAAACGGTCCCTGGCTAACACCCAGCATACTCAAATCTATTAATATAAAGCACCTATATGAAAAACAGTACAGAATGGGTCAAATAACAAGAGAACAAACAAAACGTTACTCATCAAACCTAACGAGCCTGATAAGAAGGTCAAAAAATTGTACTTTGAGAACAGATTACATAACTTAAAGGTGATATAAAAAGACCTGGAAAACCCTATCTGAAATTCTAGGAACTAAAAAGATATCCAGTAACAGAACAATCAAACTAACAAAACCATATGAACCCCTACTCCCACCTACTGAAACAGCAAACAAACTCAATGATTTCTTCTCCACCATAGGAAAAAAGCTGGCAAGCAAAATCCCAAGTTCAAACACTTCACCTAACGACTATATCACTGGCACCTATCCGAACACGCTATTCCTAGCCCCAACCAACCCAATAGAAGTCTCACTTATAATCAACACATTAAAAAACAAGGCAGGAGACCTAAATAACTTACCACCTTTTATATACAAAAAAGCTTCTCAAGTTCTCTCACCAATCCTCTACCTTCCCATCAATACTCAAAATAGCGAGGGTCACCCCAATACATAAGGGAGGAGATCAAGCAGACCTAAATAACTACAGGCCGATATCTAACTTAACCCTTCTCTCCAAAATCTTTGAAAAATTAATTCATAGACAAATATATTCCTACCTCACCTCCAACAACGTACTCAACCACTGTCAATTTGGATTCAGGCCTAATAAAAATACAAATGATGCTATTATACACATGCTAGAAATAATTTACACTGCTCTCGAGAAAAAAGAAATCCCAGTGGGAATCTTCATTGATTTACGTAAAGCTTCTGATACAGTTGACCATGATCTGCTACACCTAAAATTATCACACTATGGTATAAGAGGGTTCTCCCTCAACTACCTAAAATCATACCTTAGCAACAGAAACCAATATGTGTACACAAATGGAGCTAGCTCTACCACGCAAACTATTACAGTAGGTGTCCCACAGGGAAGTGTTCTTGGCCCACTTCTCTTTCTCATTTACATTAACGACCTACCAAATGCATCTCAACACCTCTAACCTATACTATTTGCTGATGACACTACATACGTTTTCTCTCACCCAAGCCCAGACACACTAGCCAACACTGTAAATGCTGAATTGCAGAAAATATCTACCTGGATGATGACTAACAAACTTACTCTCAATATTGATAAAACCTATTTCATTCAGTTTGGAAACAGAGCTACAAATGTACCACTTAACATAATGATAAACGGGTCCCCTATCACAAAACTCACAGAGGGAAAATTCTTAGGAATCCATCTTGACAGTGGCCTCAAATTTCAGACACATATACAACAAATCTCCAAGAAAGTCTCAAAGACCGTGGGAATACTATCCAAGATACGGTACTATGTTCCACAACCAGCTCTCCTTACCCTATATCACTCACTCATTAACCCCTACCTCACCTATGGAATCTGCGCATGGGGCTCAACATCAATAACTCATCTCAGAACATTAATAACGCAACAAAAGGCTGCAGTTAGAATGATAACAAATTCACACTCCAGACAACATACTCCACCAATATTCAAAAACCTAAACTTACTCACCATACAAGACACCCATACTTTTACTGTGCTTACTACATACATAGAACACTCTATGCAAATATTAACCCACCACTCAAACTTCTCCTTACCAACTTTAACAGGACACATGACCATAACACTAGACACAGATCACTCCTCGATAATATATAACAAATATATATATATATATATATATATATATATATATATATATATATATATATATATATATATATATATTATATATATATATATATATGCAATAAGATCACAGTAAACAGGTGATATCACAATATGCAAAACAACCAAAATGAAAGAAAATAGCGAAATTCCAAGCGCTTTCGTGACTTCTCACATTTCAACTTAAGACAAATTGACTGGAGCAATTTGACAGGAAATTTAGAGTCAAGTGACTTTCTTTATACAATTCAGGATTGTTTTTTAAAACAGTTTGTGACAGAACCAACTACAGGAAGTAACCTGCTTGACTTGGTTCTTACCAGCAGGGAATCGCTAATTAATAATCTTGAGGTTAATGATGAGCTTGGGGAAAGTGATCACAAATCACTCAGTTTTAATATATCATGGAATTACCCTAATAATGGCAATCAAGTCTCTGTCTCTGTCTTCCGCTTTGCTGATTTCATAAGACTGAAAAATTACCTGGGTGGGCTGAACTGGAATGACCTGACAATGGGGCAGGTAGGTGGTGATTGCCAATATGACGTTTTCCAGAGCATAGTTCTAGCTGCTCAGACAACTTATGTTCCTAATGGGGAAATCAGATCAAACAAAAATGATCCTAAATGGATAAACAATAGATTCAAACATCTCACTGGTCAAAAGAGAGGCATTTATAGGCGAATCAAAAGAGGAGAGGGGAAATTAAGAAATCAATATATTCAGTTAAAGAGAGAAATAAAAAAAAGGAAAAAGAAAAGCAAGAAGAGATTATGAGGTTAAAGTTGCAAGAGAATCGAAGACTAACCCAAAAGAATTCTTTCAGGTATACAGAAGTAAGATTAGGGACAAGATAGGCCCACTCAAAAGTTACTCAGGTCAGCTCACCGTCAGTGATAAGGAAATGTGAAGAATTTTTAACACTTACTTCCTCTCAGTTTTTACACAGGAAGATACTAGCGATATTCCAGAAATAATGAATTATGTAGAACAGGATGATAGTAAACTATGCACGATTAGGGTCACAAGTGACATGGTCTTTAGACCATGACCCACCCCAGACCTGGATAAGTGAACCCCATCCCTGGCATACATGTCATTTCTGCCATAGAAGAGGTCCCAGTTGTCAATGAATGTTACTGCATTTTCCTTACAGTATTTGTCCAGCCAGCAATTGACACCAATTGCCCTGGACAGCCATTCATTTTCAACTCCTCTCCTTGGCAAAATACCACATATGACAGGGTTCCCACCCTTCTTCCTAATTATGTTCTGACGAGCCTTACCTGACCTGACCTAATCTAACCTAACCTAACCCTAACTAACCTAACCTAACCTAGTCTTTCCTAGCCTAACCAAACCTATTCTAACCTAAAATAACATATAGTAACTTAACCTGACCTAACCTAGTTTAACCTATCCTACCCTAGTCTAACCTAACTTAACCTAAAAGAACCTATCCTAGTGTAGACTAGCCTAGCCAAACGAAATCTGACAAAACCTTTCAGGCCTACTTTAATAAATTTATACAATATTTCTGACAGTCTTTTCAGACTGATATTTTGAGTCATCGTATAAGTAAATAATTACCATCATCAAAAGAAGAATGGGTATTTCCAAGCATTTCAATTGTCATAGTCAGCGAGACTTCAAAGATTTTTAGCGTCAGTGACATTACGGAGATGGTGGGCGGTGCGCAGGAGAATTTATGACTGATTAACAGGCTATGTAAAATTTATTGACGCATTCAGCGCTACGGTTGAGTTGTGCACTGTTTCCCGTGCACCCATGATTCAGGCACTGCGTCCCTTGCATTCATGGTTCAGGGACTTCGTCCCTTGCATTCATGGTTTAGGCACTGCGTCCCTTGCATTCATGGTTCAGGCACTGCGTCCCTAGTACTCATGGTTCAGGCACTGCGTCCCTAGTACTCATGGTTCAGGCACTGCGTCCCTTGTACTCATGGTTCAGGCACTGCGTCCCTTGCATTCATGGTTCAGGCACTGCGTCCCTTGCATTCATGGTTCAGGCACTGCGTCCCTTGTACTCATAGTTTAGGCACTGCGTCCTTGATACATAGTTCAGGCACTGTGTCCCTTGTACTCATGGTTTAGGCACTGCGTCCCTTGTACTCATGGTTCAGGCACTGCGTCCCTTGATTTCATGGTTTAGGCACTGCGTCCCTTGTACCTATGGTTCAGGCACTGCGTCCCTTGTACTCATGGTTCAGGCACTGCGTCCCTTGTACTCATGGTTCAGGCACTGCGTCCCTTATACTCATGGATCAGGCACGGCATCCCTTGTACTCATGGTTCAGGCACTGTGTTCCTTATACTCATGGTTCATTCACTGCGTCCCTTATACTCATGGTTCAGGCACTGCGTCCCTTATACTCATGGTTCAGGCACTGCGTCCCTTATACTCATGGTTCAGGCACGGCATCCCTTATACTCATGGATCAGGCACGGCATCCCTTGTACTCATGGTTCAGGCACTGCGTCCCTTATACTCATGATTCAGGCACTGGGTCCTTTATACTCATGGTTCAGGCACGGCATCCCTTATACTCATGGTTCAGGCACGGCATCCCTTGTACTCATGGTTCAGGCACTGCGTCCCTTATACTCATGGTTCAGGCACTGGGTCCCTTATACTCATGGTTCAAGCACCGCATCCCTTATACTCATGGATCAGGCACGGCATCCCTTGTACTCATGGTTCAGGAACGGCATCCCTTATACTCATGGTTCAGGCACGGCATCCCTTGTACTCATGGTTCAGGAACGGCATCCCTTATACTCATGGTTCAGGCACGGCATCCCTTATACTCATGGTTCAGGCACGGCATCCCTTGTACTCATGGTTCAGGAACGGCATCCCTTATACTCATGGTTCAGGCACGGCATCCCTTATACTCATGGATCAGGCACGGCATCCCTTGTACTCATGGTTCAGGCACTGCGTCTCTTATACTTATGGTTCAGACACTGAGTCCCTTATACTTATGGTTCAGGCACTGCGTCCCTTATACTCATGGTTCAGGCACTGCGTCCCTTATACTCATGGTTCAGGCACTGCGTCCCTTATACTCATGGTTCAGGCACTGCGTCCCTTATACTCATGGTTCAGGCACTGCGTCCCTTATACTCATGGATCAGGCTTGAACTCTCAGATTCCATGTGTTTGCCTGATGGAATGCACTCATGACGTGACAACTGCTGTACATGACCCCTCGTTCTACGTAGGTAGAGCTCTGGTGTGAGAAAGCTCTATATAGCGTGAAGCCTCGTGCGTAAATGGTGGTTTGCTCTTTATCTACAGTCTTTCTACCATAAGTTGCCACCATTCCATTTTTACTTAAATTTTTTCCAGCTACATTTCCACCAAGTTCTCATATAAAGCTTCTCTACATTTTCAGTAAGTTCTCATATAAAGCTTCTCTACATTTTCAGTAAGTTCTCATATAAAGCTTCTCTACATTTTCAGTAAGTTCTCATATAAAGCTTCTCTACATTTTCAGTAAGCTCTCATGTAAAGCTTCTCTACATTTTCAGTAAGCTCTCATATAAAGCTTCTCTACATTTTCAGTAAGCTCTCATGTAAAGCTTCTGTGTATTGTGTGATTTTTTTAATGTGATTGAAAAAGTTCATTCAAAATTTTGTAACGCGTGTTATGAAGACTTTTTCACTTGTTATTCAATTTCTGATATATTTATTCAAACGCATTTACCAAAAAAAAAAAAATCGTTTAAGAGGGAGATTATTTCATTAGAAATTCCAATAATTTTGTTTCACCTTTTTTTTTTACAAGACTTAGCTTTCCTTAACCACCAGTAGATAATGTTTCAGACAGAGGTCGACAACACGCAATTACTAAGAGTTCATAATATATCCGAAGATCATTAATAACATTTACATGGCATTAATCTTCCCGTATGTTGATAAATGTGTTTATATTGCGGATTAATTTTACGACACAGGATCGCAAACAAGCCCTTAGTGTATTCCGGCGCTGGTGACTTTGTTTACATGGATTCCTGACACTCCCAAGATGGCGGCGGCGGCGGCACACTCAGATATTATTGCTATAACAGAGACCTGGTTCAACCTGAAAGATAGAGAAATGCCTTCCGAGTGCAACATACAGGGTTATAAACTATTCCACACTGATAGGGTCAACAGGAAGGGTGGTGGAGTGGCGATGTATGTCAGAGATAATTTAAATTGTTGTGTTAGACAAGATATAAGATTAGAAACATCGGACACAGAATCTGTTTGGCTACAGTTTCTCGATGGTCGTGAAAAATTAATTTTGGGTGTGATTTACAGGCCCCCAAGCCTGGATAGGGAGCTCAGTAAGCTGCTATGGGACGAAATTCATAAGGCGTCTAGATATGAAAATGTTGTGTTAATGGGAGATTTTAACTTTAGACAAATTGATTGGAACAATGTGACAGGTAATCTTGACTCTAGTGACTTTCTTGATACGGTTCAGGATTATTTTTTAAAACAGTTTGTGACAAAACCAACTAGAGGTAGCAACTTGCTTGATTTGGTTCTTGCCAAAAAAGAATCACTAATTAATAATCTTGAGGTTAATGAAGATCTTGGGGAAAGCGATCACAAATCACTTATTTTCAATATATCATGGAATTACCCAGGTAACTGCAATCAAGTCCCTGTTCCAGACTTTCGCTTAGCCGACTTCATGGGGCTGAGAAATTACCTAGGTGGGCTAAATTGGGATGAGGTCAGGTAGGTGGTTTTGTTTGCCAATATGACGTTTTCCAGAGCGTAGTTCTAGCTGCCCAGACAACTTTTGTTCCGAGTAGGAAATTAGATCTAACAAAAATGATCCTAAATGGATGAACAATAGATTAAAACATCTCATTGGTCAAAAAGAGGCATATATAGGCGTATCAAAAGAGGGGATAAACAGATAAGAAA
>WNWK01034422.1:0-20460 GCA_009830355.1 Cherax destructor | reverse complement strand
AGATGAATTACCCTTGAGGGATAGAACTGCATGCCACAGTGAACAGATAACTGGTAGTGTGGATAGAATGGGCTCCAGGCAAGACCTACTGGCAGCCACACCTTTGTAACAATTGTTAAAGTGGTAGCAAATTAGAACTTAAGTACTGTATGACAGATTTCACAGGGCAGTTAAAGGAAATTGGGTAAAACAAAACAAAAAAATAGTTATCCATTGTTTCCATTTGTGTATGTAAAGGTAGGGGTAGAGAAGTGCTAATTGGTGTAGAGATAAATTCACTTAGCCTAGATTCTTAAACTGATGAAGGCCACCTAAGAAATTGGAATTGTGCTCCAATTCCTTGAATATTCTGAATGCTTTCTATTTCCTCAGGCACTATATGTTCCCTACGAGTTTAGTGCTCCTCCCTCCCCCCATGAATGTAATAATGACAAAGGCAGCAAACAGTATTCACACTGACAAATAATTATATTTAGGGGAAATTGCTAAACCTGTAGGCTGGAGATGCTGATATCATAAAGCCTGGACAAATTTATTTTATGCAAAAAGTTAATACGTATCAAAATATGTAGTCCAATGAAACTAACAGTATTAACCCTTTTGCTGACTGTGCCGTAGTAGTATGCCTTTGAGTTCACTGGCCATGTTGTAGTACGTACTACGTTTTGAGCTCAGCTCGCTCATAAACTGAGTGGTAAATTTGGGTCTAGATATGAAAGAATGGGTCAATGCGGTAAGTGTGCACCATATAAAAAAAATCCTGCAGCATGAAGTGCTATGCTATATGTGCCTGGGGTTCCACAACGACAAATCACCTAAACCCAATAATAATCCAACAAAAAGCTGCAGTGCAAATTATTACACAATCCACTGCTAGACAACACACCCCTTCATTCTTCAGACCTAAACCTACTCACTATACAAAAATTCACTCATACTATTGTGCAACCTACATTTACAGAACAATCAATTCTAACATAAATCCCGACCTTAAATGCTTTCTTGACAGTTGCAATAGGACTCAGACACAATACTAGGCACAAAAACCTCTGACATTTCCTGTGTCAGGCTAAATCTTTTCAAAAACTCAATGTACATAAAAGGGCCTAAAATTTGGAACTCTGCCAGAAATCTCCAGAACCACTGGCTCAGCCAATATTTTTAAAACTACAGTTAAAAAACACTATCTCCTTAACCTATCCCATTCCATCATAAATACATAAGTAAAAACTCTACTACATGCATTTGCTCAATATCATGAACATAGGTAAAACTTTATAATCAGGTACGTCTTGCTACTTCTACTTACACTTAGGTCACACTACGCAAACATGTACACGTTTATGTATACACACTCATCTGAGTTTTCTTTGATTTGATCTTAATAGTTCTTGTTCTTATTGCTTTTCCCTTTCATATCCATGGGGAAGTGGAATAAGAATCTTTCCTCCGTAAGCCATGCGTGTTGTAAAAGTCAACTAAAATGCCGGGAACAATGGGCTAGTAACCCCTTTTCCTGTATAGCTTACTAAAAAGAAGAAGAAAACCGTCAAAGTGGGATGTTTGAATGTGCGTGGATGTTGTGCGAATGATAAGAAAGAGATGATTGTAGATGTTATGAATGAAAAGAAGCTGGATGTCCTGGCTTTAAGTGAGACAAAGCTGAAGGGGGTAGGAGAGTTTCAGTGGGGAGAAATAAATGGGATTAGATCAGGGGTTTCAAATAGAGTTAGAGCTAAAGAAGGAGTAGCAATAATGTTGAATAATCAGTTATGGCAGGTAAAGAAGGAATATAAATGTATAAATTCAAGGATTATGTGGAGTAAAATAAAGGTTGGATGTGAAAAGTGGGTTATAGTAAGTGTTTATGCACCTGGAGAAGAGAGAAGTGTAGAGGAGAGAGAGAGATTTTGGGAAATATTGAGTGAGTGTGTGGGGAGTTTTGAACCAAGTGAGAGTAATTGTGGTTGGGGATCTTAATGCTAAAGTGGGTAAAAATGTTGTAGATGGAGTAGTAGGTAAATTTGGGGTGCCAGGGTAAATGTAAATGGGGAACCATTAATTGAGCTATGTGTAGAAAGAGGTTTGGTAATAAGTAATACATATTTTATGAAAAAGAGGATAAATAAATATACAAGGTATGATAAGCACGTAAGGAAAGTAGTTTGTTGGATTATGTATTGGTGGATAAAAGGTTGATGAGTAGGCTTCAGGATGTACATGTTTATAGAGGGGCAACGGATATATCAGATCATTATTTGGTTGTAGCTACAGTTAGAGTAAAAGGTAGATGGGACAAAAGAAAATGGCAACAGCAAGTAAGAGAGAGGTAAAAATGTATAAACTAAGGGAGGAGGAAGTTAGGGTGAGATATAAGCAACTATTGGCAGAAAGGTGGGCTAGTGCAAGTAGGAGTAGTGGGGGGGTTGAAGAGAGTTAGGATAGTTTTAAAAATGCAGTATTAGAATGTGGGGCAGAAGTTTGTGGCTATAGGAGGGTGGGTGCAGGAGGAAAGAGGAGTGAGTGGTGGAATGAAGAAGTAAAGGGTGTGATAAAGAGAAAAAGGTAGCTTATGAGAGGTTTTTACAAAATAGAAGTGTTAATAGAAGAGCAGAGTATATGGAGAGTAAAAGAAAGGTGAAGAGAGTGGTGAGAGAGTGCAAAAGAAGAGCGGATGAAAGAATGGGAGAGGCTCTGTCAAGAAATTTTGCTGAAAAAAAGAAAAATTTTGGAGTGAGATAAACAAGGTAAGAAAGCCTAGGGAACGAATGGATTTGTCAGTTAAAAACAGAGTAGGGGAGTTAGTAGATGGGGAGCTGGAGGTATTGGGTAGATGGCGGGAATATTTTGAGGAACTTTTAAATGTCGATGAAAAAAAGGGAGGCGGTAATTTCATGTACTGGCCAGGGAGGTACAACATCGTTTAGGAGTGAAGAAGAGCAGGATGTGAGTGTGGGGAGGTGCGTGAGGCATTACGTAGAATGAAAGGGGGTAAAGCAGCTGGAATTGACGGAATCATGACAGAAATGTTAAAAGCAGGGGGGGATATAGTGCTGGAGTGGTTGGTATTTTTGTTTAATAAATGTATGAAAGAGGGGAAGGTACCTAGGAATTGGGAGAGAGCATGTATAGTTCCTTTATATAAAGGGAAGGGGGATAAAAGAGTGTAAAAATTATAGGGGAAGAAGTTTACTGAGTATACCAGGTAAAGTGTATGGCAGGGTTATTATTGAAAGAATTAGAGGTAAGACAGAGAGTAGGATTGCAGATGAGCAAGGAGGCTTTAGAGTGGGTAGGGGATGTGTAGATCAAGTGTTTACAGTGAAGCATATATGTGAACAATATTTAGATAAAGGTAGAAGTTTTTATTGCATTTATGGATTTAGAAAAGGCATATGATAGAGTGGATAGGGGAGCAATGTGGCAAATGTTGCAAGTGTATGGAATAGGTAGTAAGTTACTGAAGGCTGTAAAGAGTTTTTATGAGGATAGTGAGGCTCAGGTTAGGGTGTGTAGGAGAGAGGGAGATTACTTCCCGGTAAAAGTAGGTCTTAGACAGGGATGTGTAATGTCACCATGGTTGTTTAATATATTTATAGATGGGGTTGTAAAAGAAGTAAATGCTAGGGTGTTGGGGAGAGGGGTGGGATTAAATTATGGAGAATTAAATGCAAAATGGGAGTTGACACAGTTACTTTTTGCTGATGATACTGTGCTTATGGGAGATTCTAAAGAAAAGTTGCAAAGGTTAGTGGACAAGTTTGGGAGAGTGTGTAAAGGTAGAAAGTTAAAAGTGAACATAGATAAGAGTAAGGTGATGAGGGTATCAAACGATTTAAATAAAGAAAAATTGGATATCACATTGGAGAGAGGGATTATGGAAGAAGTGAATGTTTTCAGATATTTGGGAGTTGACGTGTCAGCGGATGGGTTTATGAAGGATGAGGTTAACCATAGAATTGATGAAGGAAAAAAGGTGAGTGGTGCATTGAGGTATCTGTGGAGACAAAAAAACGTTATCCATGGAGGCAAAGAAGGGAATGTACGAAAGTATAGTGGTACCAACACTCTTATATGGGTGTGAAGCATGGGTTGCAAATGCTGCAGCGAGGAGGAGGCTGGAGGCAGTGGAGATGTCCTGTCTAAGGGCAATGTGTGGTGTAAATATTATGCAGAAAATTCGGAATGTGGAAATTAGGAGAAGGTGTGGAGTTACTAAAAGTATTTGTCAGAGGGCTGAAGAGGGGTTGTTGAGGTGGTTTGGTCATTTAGAGAGAATGGATCAAAGTAGAATTACTTGGAGAGCGTATAAATCTGTAGGGGAAGGAAGGCGGGGTAGGGGTCGTCCTAGAAAAGGTTGGAGGGAAGGGGTAAAGGAGGTTGTGTGGGCGAGGGGCTTGGACTTCCAGCAAGCATGTGTGAGCGTGTTAGATAGGAGTGAATGGAGACGAATGGTTTTTGGGACATGACGATCTGTTGGAGTGTGAGCAGGGTAACATTTTGTGAAGGGATTCAGGGAAACCAGTTAATTGATTTAGTTGGACTTGAGTCCTGGAAATGGGAAGTACAATGCCTGCACTTTAAAGGAGGGGTCTGAGATAGTGACAGCTGGGAGGGACTTTTCTCAGCTGTCGTATCTGAGCTCCTCTGCAAAGACAGTGATTATGTATGAGTGTGGTGAAAGTGTTAAATGATGATGAAAGTATTTTCTTTTTGGGGATTTTCTTTCTTTTTGGGTCACCCTGCCTCGGTGGGAGACGGCCGACTTGTTGAAGAAAAAAAAAAAAAAAAAAAAATATACTTACTCTCAATATCTGTATTCACCTCAAATGTTAATCACTCCATTGTGTCCACCTAAAGTTATTATTATTATTATAATCAAATAGAAGCGCTAAACCACAGGGGTTATCCACCTAAAGTTAATAATCAAAATTGTAATTCTTCCCTACAAAACTTATTAAATCCATATAGAATGACCTAATAGAATATTCAATTATCTTGTATTCATTGTAACTCACCTAATGACCATATGTACTGTTATTGCCTTATTAATTTTAAGTTTGCCCAAAGTCGCTCATCTGCACAGAGATGCTGAACACCACAAATGATGTAGTTGAAGTTCTGACAATAAAGATCGAGAACCAAAACCTAGTCATCGTGGTTGTATATAATCCACCAGATGAAACCTCCCAACAGTTCAAGGAAGTTACTGAAAATTAATTACTGTCTGGAAAGCCTTTCAGCTCCATTCCAAAACATCTTACTGCTTGGTGATTTCAACCTAAGGCATACAAAACGGAATAATATAGCAAATTCAGCCTCTCCTCACTTAGCGATGTACTCGTTTACCGACGACTCGGACTTACGACGGGCTCTCTGACCAGTATGCACACCTAAATAATGTATATTAGAACTGATTTCCTCTATTCTGTTTATTACAATATACAGTACACTACTGTATAAACATTTAAAAATACTATACTAAAAATTTTATAAATGGTGCAAAGGTGACATTAAAACAATATCAAAGATGGTTGACAAACCCACTACCATTACAGTATGCTCCTCACTCAGTGACGAATTCGTTTACCAACGTAGTCTTAGGAACGGAACTCCGTCATTAAGTGAGGAGAGGCTGTAATATTATAGCAGAAACAATCCCTGGAGGCAGCGCAGATGAAAGGTCACACACACGAGCTACTAAATCTCTGCAATAAACACACCCTAAGTCAGCAGATATTGGAGCCAACAAGACTGGAAAACACACTTGACCTTATGTTCACAAATAATGAGGACCTGGTAAGAAACATAATATAAAAAACAACTAATTCCAGTCACAACCTAATCGAAGTTCAGACTTATATGCACAGGGGTCCTGATCAGCAAAATGCACATAGCTGTGAAGATGTCTTCACGAAATACAACTTCAACAACAAGGTTCACCTGGTCCCAGCTGTTCATGTCTTAAATGAAACACATTGGGATATCTTAAATAACATGGATCCAAACCAGTGCCTTGAAAGGATCAACTTTCTGGTAGCTGAAGTAGTATGTTCAAGGCATATACTATCCCTAAGAAAGAAGAGAAGTAGTAAACTGGAAAGAGAAAGATAATCCCTTTACAGAAGACAACGAAACATCACCGAGCTCCTCAAGAATGCTAGATTATCTGATACATAGAAGGAAGCGCTGACCAGGGAAGTGGAAAGTATTGAACTTAAGTTAAAGGACTCGTACAGGACCCAGGAGGAGAGAGATTAGTGAAATTGAAAGAAATTCAAAATATTTTTTTCCATATGCCAAAAACAAGGCAAATACCACATCTAGTATTGGGCCCTTGCTCAGACAAGATGGGACTTGCACAGATAACAAAGAAATGAGCGAGATACTGAAATCCCAATACGACTCTGTGTTTAGCGAGCCACTAAACAGTCTAAAGATCGACAATCCAAATGATTTTTTCATGAATGAGCCTCAAAACTCCATCAATGTATGCCAGATTTCCAACATTACTCTAACTTCGATAGACTTTGAGAAAGCCATTGAGAACATGCCCATGCACTCAGCCCCAGGCCCAGACTCATGGAACTGTGTTCATTAAGAACTGCAAGAAACCCCTTTTGCGTGCCCTAAGTATACTCTGGAGGAGCTTAGACATGGGTGAAATTCCAGTCACTAAAAACAATGGATATAGCCCCACTCCATAAAGGTGGCAGTAAAGCATTAGCTAAGAATTATAGACCAATAGCTCTAATGTCCCACATCATAAAAATCTTTGAAAGAGTGCTAAGAAGCATGATTGCAAACCACATGGATTCCCCAAAGCAGGTTGCTCCTGCCTCTCGCAACTACTGGATCACTATGATATGGTCTTGGATGCACTGGAAGAAAAACAGAATGCAGAAGTAATATACACAGACTTTGCAAAAGTCTTTGACAAGTGTGATCATGGCGTAATAGCGCACAAAATACGTGTTAAAGGGATAACTGGCAAAGTGGGGAGATGGATCTTCAACTTTCTAACCAATCGAACACAGTAGTGGTAAACAGAGTTAAATTGGAAGCTGCCATAGTGAAAAGCTCTGTTCCACAAGGCACAGTACTCGCCCCCAACCTGTTCCTCATCCTCATATCAAACATAGACAGATGTAATCCACAACACCGTGTCATCCTTTGCAGACGATACTAGGATCTGCACGAGACTCGTCTATCGAGGACATGGTTAATCTCCAAGAAGATATAAACCAAGTTTTCCAATGGGCAACAGAAAACAATATGACGTTCAATGAAGACAAATTCCAACTACTCTGTTATGGAAACATGGAGGAGATAATTAAAACTGAGTATACTACAAACTCGGATCATACAATAGAGCGAATAAATGATGTGAGGGACCTGGGAGTGGTAATGTCTGAGGATCTCAGTTTCAAGGATCACAACTGCAAAGAAAATGATAGGATGGATAATGTGAACTTTCAAAACAAGAGATGCCAAGCCAATGACGATCCTTTTCAAATCACTTGTTCTCTCTAGGCTGGAATACTGCTGTACATTAACATCTCCGTTCAAAGCAGGTGAAATTTCAGATCTAGAGTGTATACAGAGAACCTTTATTGCACATATAAGTTCCATCAAACACCTCAACTACTGGGAACACTTGGAAGCACTTGACTTGTACTTGCTGGAATGCAGGCAAGAGAGATATCATAATCTATACTTGGAAAATCCTAGAAGAGATGGTCCCGAATCTGCACACAGAAATCACTCCCTACAAAAGTAAAAGACTGGGCAGGTGGTGCAAAATATCCCCAATTAAAAGTAGGGGCACCATTGGTACACTAAGAGAAAACCATAAGTGTCCGGGGCCTCCCACCATGCATATGGGGAATTACCAATAAGCCCCTGGCTGCCTTGAAAAGGGAGCTGGATTGATACTTAAAGTCGGTGCCAGGTCAGCCGGGCTGTGGTTCGTACGTCGGACTACGTGTGACCAACAGTAGCAGCCTGGTTGATCAGGCCCTGATCCACCTGGTGAGATATGCATGCAGAAGAAAAACCTACAAAAGGAAGGAAACATTAATACTGCATGATTATTAAACTTTTTTTTAGCACACTGACCATCTCCCACCAAGGAATGGTGACCCGAAAAATAAACACTCACCACTGCTGTCTGCCAGAGGCGCACAGATAAGAATTTAGACGATCTTTCAAATGGCAAATATTCCCAGCCCTCCTTTAGAGTGCATGCACTGTATTTCCCACCTCCAGGACTCAGGTCCAGCTAACTGGTTTTCCCGAATCCCTTCACAAAATGTTACACTGCTCACACTAACAGCTCATCAGGTCCCAAAAACCATTTGCCTCCACTTAGTCCTATCTAACACATTTACACAAGTTAAGATTAAGATTTTCACAGAAAACAAACTGCAATAGGTGATACTTAACGACACTTACGTGAACAACTGCCATCATACATTCTCCAGCATCAAAACAAAGATAAATTAAAAAATTGGAAAAAGTGACAAGAATTATTAATTAAATTTTTATTTTCATAACAATAAATTATAAAAGTGCAAAAGCATTAGCTTCTCGTACATCAAGTACCATGGAACAGTTTCTTAGTTCTGTAATACCTACATCAAAGCATCCTCCATACTTCAGAGTAAGATGACACTCCAGGCACCAGTAATTAAATAGATATACCTGGAGAACCATTAAAGATAAAGAACTTTCAATTACATGAACATAGAGATGCAAGTCACAGTAAAATAAAAGGGTACCCACGTTCTTGTAGCACCCATGAGAAACAATAAATTAGATATTAAATAATGCAATAAATAGCATCAAATAAAAAAATTGGCAGAGGGAGACAGGAAAAAATAGTCTTCAAAACTACTACATAATTTACTAGCTATGACAAAGCATATTTGTAAGGATTACTGAAATATTGGCCAGCATCTCTTCTCTAAATACAGAATTTTTTACCTGGTCTCTCTGAACTAGCCAATACTTTGCATGAAATCCAAGGCTACTCTGACACACAATAGGAATTATGAATACATACATACAAGGGGCGACCCCCACAGAACAGAGATGTAGTAGATAAGAACAAAATGCCACTTAAGTTAAACAAAACTGATATGACTACCGTTACAGAAGAAATAAATTATGTAAGCAATGAAGTACACGAGAACAGTACACTAATCAAATATATCTTAAGAGATTTGGTTGCCCCAGTCCTAATGCAAATCTAGAAACAATCAGTTGGCAATAAACCTCACAAATCACAGCCTAGCTGTCTTCAAGAGGGAATTGGAAAAATTAAAGTTAATTCTTCATCAGCCAGGCTGTGGTGCTTATGTTGGATTGCAATGCAGCTAGCACTAAACCACCATATTTATCAGACCAAGTAAGACCTGATCTGGGACTAAGCTGCAGGGGTGGTAAGCCCCTAGAATCATCTTCGGGTAGCTAATTCTGGTATTCGAGCAATATTTCTTACAATAAGAGGAATTGAACAGAGGCAAAACCACCTTGTCGACTACGAACTGTTCACCACATCATTAACCAGAGAAATTTTCAGAGCCCTTATACAACTCTAAACTTGTATTAATAATTTAACATTAGTCAATCATATACACTACATTTTGAAGTACAATGAAAGTACTGTACAGTCTCTCCTCAATTAACGACGGAGATAGGGACCCAAGACACCGTCGATAAGCGAATTCGTCGCTAAACGAGGAGCATACTATACAGGTCTCCTTCCACATTTGTCCAATCTCTTTTTAAAGCTACCCAAGGTCCTATCGAAGCTAAAACCTTGGGTAGTTTCAAATTTAGGTTGGATAAATACATGAGTGAGAGGGGTTGCATTTGAGTGGGACTTGCATGTGAGTAAATAGAATTATAAAAGCTTATTGCTTGGGTAGCGTTTATTCTGTTAGTGGGTTGGATTTGTGAAGGACGTGCCAAGTATAGGCCAACAGGCCTATTGCAGTGTTCCTCCTTTCTTATGTTCTTATGAGTGAGAGGGGTTGCATGCGAGTGGGACGTGCACATGAATAAATAGAATTATCAAAGCTTATTGCTTGGGTAGCATTGAAAATTGAGTTGGGCAAATATTCTGTTAGTGGGATGGATTGTGAAGGACCTGCCTAATATGGGCCAACAGGCCTGCTGCAGTGTTCCTCATTTCTTATGTTCATATGTTCTTAAATGTTTATACAGCAGTGTACTGTATATTGTAATAAATAAAATTGAGGAAATCAGGTCTAATATATATTATTTAGGTACAAATACTGGTCAGAGAGCCCGTCGTAAGTCCGAGGCGTTGGTAAATGAGTACGTCGCTAAGTGAGGAGAGACTGTATTCTCTGAAACAAAATATAGTGAGCATTTAATATACAAAATAAAATAAATTTTTATATTCACATTAACATGTGAGGAAAAACAAAAGTTCACAGCCATATAAATCCTATAGAAAACAAATAAAATTCATAAATATATATGTATAGTATATATACACACAAAAACATCCACGGAAAATGCATTATGGTAAGTTTGAACTATTAATTTTTATTTTACAAAAACACTGTTGCATTTACAATACAACAGGCAATGTAAATGCTGTTAATATAGGGTTATGCTTTGATGATAGAAGTATCTGGATGACATCATTACAACTGAAAAGTAACCTAAAAAAGAATTGTGGTGCTAAACACACACACACACAAAAAAAATTACTTCGTCAAAGACCTTACTGAACCCTACACCAGCACACACACACACAAAAATTAAAATGAACATACTGTGGTTGCATTACTTATTTCAAAGTTTGCTATTCTAAAGTCACAAAGCAGGTACTGTACAATATACAATTGAATAACCCATTTACCTTAACTTATTGATATAACCCAATTTTGAAAATTCTGTATAATCAACAACCTCTACACGATTTATGAGAAAGTGAGAAGAATGACATGAAATAATGGAATGTTATGCATTTTGAAGGTTATTATATATACTGTACTACAGTAATACTATACCAATGTAAAAAGCAAACATACAACTTATCTTTGTAATGTATACCACTCAGGGCATTAAAGTCAAAATAAGGTAAGATCTTTTATTATACAGCCTATAAAATTATCATATATTCACACAAGTTTGTACAATTTAAAAATTTATGACACGTTTAACCAGAATTTGATTCTTATCTCTATCATGCTAAAGTGATAAAACAGTATCAGCTTCATGCAACACTCAAAACAATTGTTATCAAATACTCTTAATTTCAGTTTGCACCTAACAGTTTGATTACCCTGAAAAAAAAATTATTTTAATAAAGTTTCCATATATATATATATATTTAAATGTATGATTTAATGTTATGTACAATCATAGACTAATTTTGCATTTATTTCATAAAAGACTATTTGGTTGGGTAAATGGGTCTGGAAAGGAAAGGGCGCGATCTGGCATGACCACTACGTCTCTCCTGACGGCCAGTAGAAGAGCCACCTGATGATGGATGAGATGCATTGTTTCCACCAGCACGCAGATGTGCAGGCACAACTTCCTCAGATACGTGGACAAGACGGGTGTGGATAACCTCGCAATCAATCTGCATCATCGCAATGTGAGCATCAGGAGGGGCCAGAGACTCGTTCATTGGGCGAGGTGTAGGCATGAGGAGGGACATACGAGGCCGAGCAGAATCATTACGTGCAGTGGCAGGAACCAATAGATGATCAGGAGAAAATGACACAACGTAATAGGTGTCATCACGACGCTGGATAGCTTCTAGGAATGAGGACAGCCTAGGCACTGTTGTTATTACTGCCGTTTCTTCCTCACTGCTGTTAAAGAAACAAAATGGTAAATTTTCACAAATTAATGCATTTTATATAGTTTTTTTTTTTAACACATCGGGCGTTTCCCACCCGAGGCAAGGTGACCCAAATAAGAAAGAAAAAACTTTCAACACTTTCACCATCATTCATACATAATCACTGTCTTTGCAGAGGCACTAAGATAAGACAATTTAGTGACTGTAACCTGAGTGGTGTACAGCCTACGTCTGGCAGAGTTCCAGGCAGCCACTTAGGCCTACCATACACAACCATAAAACAACATTTACCCCATACCACAATATCCAGTCTAGACCAGTGTGTAGATCTCATTAAGACCAGTAAATTAAAATATACGTATATATGAGTGATCAGAGAGGAATAAATATTGGATATCGTATAAGTGATATAACGAGGGAAAGGCACCTACTCTCTTGGCAAGGATCCCCCACCTACCAGCTCACCCCCCCTCCCAGCACCCATACCATCTTCCAACAGATCCCCACCCCCCCACTTCCCAGCCTACCCACAACAACCCACCACCCACCACATACACCTGCCCAGGAGTGAACATGGCAAGATATAAGGTCTGTTGTGTATGTGAAAAAAAATTTGGGAGAAATATTAGGGGCATTGATTATGAAATATGTGGTAAAACATCACATTTATCATGTACAAAACTTCATGCAAACATGATAAATGACCCAAAACAAGAAAGTCTATTCTGGATTTGCCCCAGAGAGTTGGAAAGCTGGTCGGGCATAAGAGAAGTACTGAAAAGTGAAAACCTAGAAAGCGTAAGAAAGTTTCTAAGGATCCTTCCAGATATATACAAAGAGTGGAAAACGGGGTAAGGAACAAAAAAAAGGAGGAAAGTGCCGATAAAGAGGAAAACCAAGGAGTGGAAAAAGTCATCCAAAGCAAGTCTGAAAAGAACAAAACAGGGATACATAACATAGAGGAAAGGGAAAGGGAGGAAGTGAAAGCTAGAGCAAGAACAAATGAAAATGAAGAAGGGGAAGAACTCCGCCTGGATGAAAGAGAGGAAGAAAATGCAGATCAGGCGGCTGATCTTTGGGAAGACAAAATCAGTAAATATAGGCAGTCGAAACATTTGCAGATTCTACGCAAAAGGTATGTGCCTATATGGCAGAGCTTGCTGGAATAAACACGCAAGAAAATGTGCCAACATGTTAAGGAAAGGAAAGTGTCGTTTCAACAAAGAGTGCAGATACTTCCATCCAGTAATGTGCCAAGCTTCAATACAGTCCAGAGAATGTTATGACCTGAGCTGCCCAGACCACCATATAAAGAGAACGGTACACTACAGAGAAAGCAGGGAAAGGGAAAATGACCAGCAATCTTTTTTAGATATAAAGAGAAACAACCAGACCAAAGAAAGAGACAAAAGGGGGCAATGGTACAGAGGGAACAGAAGGGCAGCACAGTGAGACATGCCAAGACAGGCACCAGCTCATCAGGGCCGTATAAACAATCAAAGTCAGTACTGGAGAAACCAGGGGTATGGGCACCAGGGGCCATACCAGGTAGGACATCACCAGTGATACTAATGAAACACAAAGAAAGACCAAACATCCCAAATGGTAACTCCTGCTTCATATTTGCAAATATTCAGGGTCTGAAATCAAATAAAAATGACAAAAAGTTAGCTATATTAGTGGACTCCTATCAGAAGCAAATGCCATGTTTGGAGCATTTACAGAAACACATACAAGGGATGTTTTGGACAGAGAGATTAAGATAGAAAACTATAACATGTATAGATGTGATAGAATTAATAGGTCACAGGGAGGAGTAGGACTCTATGTAAAAGATACTCTCTGTTGCACAGAAGTGTTGAACGCTACGAATGATATAGTAGAAATCCTCGGCATTAAAGTGGAAAATAGTAATCTAGTAATTATCCTAGTATACAAACCACCATCAGCAACTGCGGAGGAATTCACAGATCAGTTAACCCTTTGGGGGTCCAAGGGGTCTCTCTGAAACTCGTTCTCAGGGTCCACGAATTTAAAAAAAAAAAAAAATATTTTTTCTTATGGAATGATAGAGAATCTTTTTCCGATCATAACACCACAAAAATTATGAAATTTGATCGAAAACTAACGGAATTATGCTTTCGCGAAGTTAGCGGTAGCCATGACACTTACGCATCGGCGATTTCGCCCAATTTGAGCCCTATTTTCGGCACATTCCAATGTTTCAGTCTACTACAATTATAGCTATTTCGCTAGAACTCCCTTTCTTCTATCGATCGAGTACAAGAAACCGCCTATTTACCAATTTCAACTACCCAAAATAGTGGTCAGAAAATGGCAATTTGGCCAATTTCACACAAATTTCAAACGATGCCAATTTCAAAATAGGGTCCATAATAAACAAGGCAGACATTCCTGGCACTAAAATAACATCTTCTCTGTTCATTAGTCACATCTCCAGGCCCCTCTTACATTACTTTTGCTTTCCATTTTGAATTTTTATTCTCAAAAAAAAAATAGAAGATTTACTGTTATGTATACAACTGCATCACTGTAAAAATGGTATAAATAATATCAGAGCACTTGTGCATGAATATTAGACTCCCCAGTTGATGTGTATTGGACGCATGGTGTGATTTGTTTACTTTTGAACATCGTCAAAAATCGAACATTTTCGCTACTTTGAGCTCAATTTCAAGGTACAGTGGTACCTGAGTTACGATATTTTTCGTTCGAGAATGCTGTTCAAGTGCCATTACCAAACGAATTTATCCCCATAAGGAATAATGTAAAATAGACTAGTCCTTTACACCCCAAAAATATACTTACAAAAGCATTTAAAAAAATAAACTTACATAAAAGGGCGATTTTGGGGACCATCGTAACTCGAGGTACCACTGTACTTGTTATTGTAAAACCAATCAACATCATCTTTATTTCTGTAACATATCTTCCATTCTATCAAATGAGACCAAGAAAACGAGAATACAACAATAAATACCATACGAAAATAGACTGCAAAATCGCTGTTTTAAACCAAAAACACGGTCAGAGTTTCTTTTCCTCATTATGCACTGTGTGGTGCAGGAATTTTTTTATACTGCGCACACTGACCGCACAGACCCATTCTATCACATCTAGGCCTAACAGCCTGTTTCTGCTTGATTTGAGGGCGCTAGAATTTAGGCGTACTAGTACGTCAATAACCCCAATCGTAAGATGACTTGTACGACCATAACCCCGAAAGGGTTAAGGAAGATAGCTAGCTATCTGGATAGGCTAGAAAATCCCACCCCAAACATTTTACTCCTTGGAGATTTTAATCTCCCTCATGTAAAAAGGAAGATGATGCAACATAATGTTATACCAGAAATATCTCCTGGAAGCACCCTGGCTCAACAGGCACATACCAGGACACTAATGAGGCTTTGTGAAAAGTACTCATTAAACCAACAGATAATTGATCCCACTAGAAATGAAAATACCCTGGATTTGATATTCACAAACAATGATGAACTAATCAGAGACATAACAGCTACAAAAACAATATACTCTGATCATAACATCATAGAAGTTCAAACGAGTATTAACTCAGGGTTAGGGAACTGCGGCACTAATGTTAGAGACGGGATTTTCATTAACTTTAATTTTAATAACCATACAATTGACTGGGAAAAAATAAACCATATCATGGGAATCAGATATGAGCACCCTAAATACCCACCAGTGCCTAGAGAAACTGAATACAGAAGCATACAAGGTATGTATGAAGCACGTACCATTGAGAAACCCAGAAGATGATCAGATATAGAGAGCGTAGGAGATGGTACAGGAGAAGAAACGGGTTACTGAATTGTTGAAAAACAAATATGTTGCAACAGAGGAGAGATAGCCTTAACCGAGAGATCACTGGATTAGAGCAAAAACTTAAGATGTCATACCTAACAGAAGAAGTACAAAGGGAACAAAGAGCCATACAGGATATTGCAAGAAACCCAAAATATTTCTATTCCTATGCAAAATCCAAGCTAAGAACTACCTGTAGAATTGGACCATTATTGAGAGAAGATTCGTATACTGACGATGAACATGAAATGAGTGAAATCCTAAAAGAACAGCATGAGTCAGTGTTCAGCAACCCACTAAATGACAGCAAGGTAGAAAATGCAGAAATATTTTTCACTCCAGCAGAAGGCTGCACAGATCACCTAACTGACATTAGTACAAATCCCATAGATTTCGAAAAAGAAATGGACAACATGCCCACTCACTCAGCACCTGGACCAGATTCATGGAATGCTTTATTTATAAGGAAGTGCAAAGTACCACTAGCAAGAGCCCTTAGTATTCTTTGGAGAAAGAGCTTAGATCTAGGTGAAATACCGGAGGCCTTAAAGAGTGCAGACATAGCTCCTTTGCATAAGGGAGGTAGTAGAGCACTAGCTAAAAATTACAGACCAGTAGTCCTAACTTCTCACATCATAAAAATCTTTGAAAGAGTGATGAGATGGCAGATTACAAAGTTCATGGACCAGCACAACCAACATAACCCGAACCAGCATGGCTTTAGAGTGGGACGATCATGCATGTCACAGCTGCTGAACCATTATGACAGAATTACGGAGGCATTGGAAGACTGACCAAAATGCAGATGTGATTTACACAGATTTTGGAAAGGCGTTTGACAAATGCGATCATGGAGTGATAGCGCACAAAATGAGGGCCATAAGCATTACGGGAAAGGTAGGCAGATGGATTTTCGAGTTCCAACACACAGAACACAAAAAGTAGTAGTGAACAGGGCAAGATCCAGCATCAGCAAGGTCAAAAGCTCAGTGCCCCAAGGCACTGTCCTGGCACCTCTGCTGTTTCTCATCCTCATAACAGACATAGATAAAAACACCCGGCACACTTTTGTATCATCATTTGCAGATGACACTAAAATAAGCAAAGTCAATACGGTAGAGGACACTGAACAATTACAGGAAGACATAAGCAGGGTCTTCCAGTGGGCAGTGGAGAACATGACATTCAATGGTGATAAGTTTCAGTTGCTTAGGTATGGAAAGAATGAAGAACTCAAAAGGAACACTACGTATGTATTTACAAAACGCAAGAGGGTCACCACATAGAACGAAAGGAACACGTTAAGGACTTGGGAATAATTATGTCTGCTGATCTTTCTTTTAAAGACCATAACAACAGCCAGGAAGATGACGGGGTGGGTATTGAGAACTTTCAAAACAAGGGAAATAATGCCGATGGTGACACTCTTCAAATCGCTAGTGCTCCCTCACTAGAATACTGCTCAGTGCTGACGGCCCCGTTCAGGGCAGGAGAAATATCAGAGCTGGAACAAATTCAGAGATCGTTTACGGCTCACATTGAGCCATTGAAACATCTAAATTATTGGGAACGCCTTCAAGTCTTGAACATGTTTTCATTGGAGCGGAGGAGAGAGATACATGACAATATATACCTGGAAAGTACTTGAGGGCCTGGTCCCAAATCTGCACACTGCCATAACAACATACTGGAGTGAGAGATCTGGGAGAAAGTGTAAAATAAACCCAGTGAGGAGCAGGTGCGGTGGGGACAATACGGAGCACTGCATAACATCCGGTCCCAGACTATTCAACATCTTACCAGAAGATATCCAAACATCGCTGGAACCAGTGTAGAAGCCTTCAAGAGGAAACTGGACAAGTATCTTCATCGGGTGCCAGATCAACCAGGCTGTGATGGATATGTGGGGCAGCGGGCCTCCAGCAGCAACAGCCTGGTTGACCAGGCAAGCACAAGATTCAGCCTGGCCCATGGCTGGGCTCAGAGAGTAGATACTGAAACTATTCAAAGGTATATCAAAGGTATAAGTATGTGTGAGCGTGTTAGATAGGAGTGAATGGAAACAAATGGTTTTTGGGACCTGACGAGCTGTTGGAGTGTGAGCAGGGTAATATTTTGTGAAGGGATTCAGGGAAACCAGTTAATTGATTCAGTTGGACTTGAGTCCTGAAATGGGAAGTACAATTCCTGCACTTTAAAGGAGGGGGATTGAGATATTGGCGGTTTGGAGGATTTTCTGAACTGTCGATTTGCGCTTGCAAAGACAGTGATTATGTGTGAGTGAGGTGAAAGTGTTGAATGATGATGAAAGTATTTTTTTTGGGAATTCTTTTGGGTCACCCTGCCTCGGTGGGGATGGCCGACGTGTTAAAAAAAAAAAAGATTATTAACATGATATGGAAATGTTAGGTAAAAAGGACACAAGTGCAACTAATGTGGCATTTTATTGTGAACTATTTCCTCTCCATTATTATTTTTGTAATCATGAAGTGCTAAACCCATAGGATTATACAGCCTGTGGGGGTATGGAAGATATTCAGGTTAATTCATGGAATTGGAGCAGATTCAACCCTAGATAAAGAGTTCCATGAGCTTTTCGTGCGTTCTAAACAGTACATGGACACAGAGGGTATAAGTAGGCTTAGAGTGAGTGTAAGGCACCTATATATACCCTCTGTGTCCATGTATTGTTTATAACAGTTGACAAAGCTCTTGGAAACGAAACATTGCCATAATAGAATGTCACATTAGTTGCACCTGTGTCCTTTTACCTAACATATTGTCGGTAATTTTTTTTTTTTTTTTTTTCAACAAGTCGGCCGCCTCCCACCGAGGCAGGGGGACCCAAAAGAAAGAAAATCCCCAAAAGAAAATACTTTCATCATCATTCAACACTTTCACCACACTCATAAATCACTGTCTTTGCAGAGGAGCTCAGATACGACATTAATACATACAATGATATGGAAATGTTAATTTTTCTTTCTAAACTAATTGAGCAACCTCTCAACCTAATTTAATCAAACCTAACAAAATCTCATCACCTAACCTTGCCTAACCCAACTTCCATCTACCCTAATCTGGCCTAACCTAACCAACTCAATTATTATTATAATCAAAAGAAGCGCTAAACCACAGGGGTTATACAGCGGCTGGTCAGGACAGGGAGAATGGATTGTAAGAAGGAGATGGATGATTAGTAGGGTATGGAGTGCAGGACAGTGGATAGTGCAGGGATAGAGGGTAGCAAGAGATCGAGGTAGAAGGGACTGAGGGAGGTGCTAGAGGTATAATCTTGAGTTTGTGTAGCAAGTCAGTTTCTGTCAAAAGTCAACGAGAGAGTCAGGATTAAAGGAGGGTCCATCAGCAGAAGGAAGGTAAAGAAAGGGCCGCAGAGCGAAGACGCCGTTGGAGATAAATTCTGCGTGCTCGTTGATAGTGGGGGCAGTCCAACAGAATATGTCGAACAGACACTGGAACCTGACAATGCTCACAGAGAGGGGCAGGGAGCCTCTCCATGAGATACCCGTGAGTAAGACGAGTGTGGCCGATGCGAAGACGGAGAGTGTAGCCTCCCAACCCCGACATTGGTGACAAAAGGCGGCCAGAAACCTATACTCGGTTTAATAGAATGAAGTTTGTTATTTAGCAGGTCAGACCAGTGAACCAACTCAAACCAAATAAAATAACGATTCCTAACATACCTATACTAACTTAACCATACCCAACCTAACACAACCTGGCCTAATCTATCCTAGCCTAACCTATCCTGCCCAAATGAAACCTATGCAAACCTAACTTCACTCAGTCTTGCCAAAATTAACCCAACTCGCTAGAATTTACACAGTTAGTATTAATTTTATTAGCTTAATCATGTCCTCAGTCAATGAACTACAGTTATGTGCCACTTAACGATGGGGATATGTTCTGAGAAATGCGTCATTAAAGGGGATTTCGTTGTGTGAACGTCAAAGTGTCTCCACACAAACCTAGATGGTATAGCCTACTACACACCTAGGTTATATAGGGTATGATCTATTGCTCATAGGCTACAAATCTGTATAGCATATTACTGTACTAAATACCATAGGCAATTGTTTCTTTTTTTCATCATAGATTTGCTTGTAGGAAGATAATGCACCATGAACATTCTTCTCTATTAATGAAAAACCTCTCGGTGTTGGGATCCATGTTTTCAAACTTTTTAAGGAGTTTGTTGAGGTCTGCAAAAGCTTCTGCTAAACCCTTCACTGTAAATTTTCGGGGTTCTTCTTCCTTTTTTATGCAGTTTCCTTTCTCTTGCCTCTTCTTCAGCTATGGCAACATTAGCAGTGGATTTCTGAAACACGAGAATAAATCAAGTACAAGGTAAAAATGATACTAACGAGATGAGGTAAACACAAGACATATGGAGCTGCTGCCGGCGTTAACACCCATACTGTTTTACAGTAAACTAAAATAATGATAAAATAGTACAGTACAGTGGACCCCCGAGTTTCTAAGGTTCTTATTTCGGAAACATCGTGTTCCGTAAGTTTTTTCGATTTTGGAGAATCATAAACTGGCTCGTGTTTGTAACGTATTGGACCTGTCCGCCTCCAGGATCCGAGTGAAGCGTTGTTTACCATTGAGAGAACATTACCCAGCGTGCTCTTCAAACATTCACAATACATTTTGGTGTCTTTTTTGGTGGTTATGATTGTCACTGTGAAATAAGTCACCATACGTCCAAAAGAAGCTTCCTAGTGGCACCCTGTGGTAAA
>WNWK01034421.1:0-20460 GCA_009830355.1 Cherax destructor | reverse complement strand
AAAATTTTTGTAAACAGGCAGGAAGCACGTTATTAACCCTTAAACTGTCCAAACATTTTCCATGCTTGCTTGTGTAGCACCCAAACGAGATCACTTTTTTTACATACTTTCTTATTGAGAATATCAAGGTCAGAGGCACGCACGCACACGTATATCTATTTTTTTTTACATGCTTTCTTATGGAAAAATCAAGGTCAGAGCACTGCCCAAAAAAAACGTAGATCTATGTTTTGGACATTTTAAAAACCCTTTCAGGGTAAAGGGCCTTTTTTGGAAGGGTGCCAGGTCCCAAAATTTTAAAAAAAAAAAAAAAAATTTCTTTTTTTTTATGAAATGGTAGAAAATCTTTTCGAAGGTAATGAAACAAAAGTACGAAATTTGATTGAAAATTGAAAAATTATGTCTCCGAATTTTGATGTGTCAGCGATATTTACGCAGAAAATTTTGCCAAATTGCCCCCATTTTGGGCCAAATTTACATTATTCCAGTCGCCCAAAATTTTTTATTATTTCACTAGTATTATTTATTCTATCGATTGAGCACAAGAAATCGCCCAGTCAACTGTTTTAACTACAAAAAAAAGGGTTTGGGAAAATTTGGGAAATTAGCCAAATTTTAAACTCAGTTCAAAATATTCCAATTTCAAAATGGGGTGAAATAAACAATGCAGGCATTCCTGGCACTAAAGTAACTTTTCCCTCTGTTCATTAGTTACGCAGTTTTACAAATAATTTCCATTTTGATTTTTATTCACATAATAAATTTTTTATTCAAACCAAAAAAATGGAAGATTTACTGTTATGCAATATTGTAATAATTGTACAAATAATATCACCACTTTTGTGAACGTATATTAGACCCACTAGCTGGTGCGATTAGACGGTGAGGTCATTTGTTTACTCAACATGGAAAAAATTTAACTTTTCCCGCTACTTTGAGCTCATTTTCGCCTTTTCCCAGTACAAAAACCAATCAAACTCATCTTTTATCTGTAATATATCTTCCATTCTATCAAATGAGCCCAAAGAAACCCAAATACAAGTAAAAAAATTATACGAAAACACTGCAAAGCGCTGTTTTAATCAAAAATTACGGTTTCAGTTTATTTTTCATTATGCAGTTTGTGCTGCGGGATTTTTTTTATGTGGTGCACACTTCCACAAAATGTATTCTCTCATATCCAAAATTTCCCGCTCAAAGCTTATCTGAGCGAGCTGAGCTCATGACGTAGACCTACGGTTTGGACCCAGAACCGCCGTAGAACTACGGCACGGACCCTAAAAGGGTTTAAAAAAGTAAAAAAAAATACTGTGCCAGCAACTGTCCAGAATTTCTTCTACTTCATTGACATTTGAAACTGGTCATTATTTGCATTCTAAGCTGTTTATTGGCTTAATTAATTTGTGGTCAGAAATGCTATAACAGAGGCAGCCATCCATTATTAACTGGATATTTGAGTGCTCCTGGCACTTCAGTAACCTCATTTCTGTTTTTACTATCACTGCAGTAAGCAAATGTTGAAATATTTTTTAAAAAAAGGGGAAAAATCCACAGGGCAGTTGTATTTTTAACTAATTTATTTTCAGTATTTATTGCAATATACAGTGGACCCCCGGTTAACGGCCATAATTCATTCCAGAATGCTGTTCAAGTGTGTTACCAAACAATTTATTCCCATAAGGAATAATGTAAATTAGATAAGCCCTTTTTAAACCCCAAATATACACTTACAAAAGCACTTACAAAAATACACTTACATAATGGGTCGAGTTTGGAGCAGTAGAAACCGGGGTCCAGTGTAACTGGTAAATCATGTACAGTACCCAAAACAGGGGTATTTTTTTTTCGCTGATTTTTTTCCGGGTTTATATCTTAAGAACTATGTAGAATTATACAGGGTAGTATAGAAGCTGTAGAAGTGTGTACTAAAATGTGAAAAATGCGTAATGAGCTATTACATTCAATACATGCATTGCTGTGGGGCAATACAGAAATTGTGAGGCATAGAAATTAGAATGATAGCATGGGATTACAAAACGTTTTCAGAAGGCAGAAGGGTGGTTGTTGGTTTAAGCATTTAGGGAGGATGAAGCAGAATAGGATGACAGGGATAAATCCGGGGTGGAAAGGTGGTTGGGAGTTTTCATGAAGGGTGTGTAGGTGACTGTGAGAAGGGGATTAAACATAAAGCAGGTATGAGTGCATTAGATCTTTGTGAGGTGGAGAGTAGGGGTTTTTAGGGATATATTGTGCTGTTGGAGGGGATTAAGATAACTTTGAAGGGATTCAAAAATGGTTAGTTAAACTTCAATCCTAATATTTAAAACCCTTGGTAGTGACACAATAGAAAATAATTGCTTTTTCTCAAGATCTATTAAAATGTCTTTAATGTGATTGTATGGGAAATGTTATTGTTCAAATTTCAGGTCACGTTCCCCACCCTGGGGCGACACCGTTCTCGCAGTGGATCCTCGCAACGGACATAAAGGGGCGTTCACGGCGACTGGGTATGGCAAAGTTTTTATGTATTTTGGAAAGTTTTAAAAAAAATTTAAAGAAATTATTTTCATATTAGCAACATCTGTTCATTGCAATATTTCTATGTAATGAAAGGAATGTTTTATTTCCACTTTAAAATTTTTTCCTCAGGAAAGTCAGTTTCTTGCAATGTGAGCTATATTGTATACAGCTTTATTCTAGCTCGCTTTAAGTGTATGAATTATTGAGGACTTGTACTGTTTACTCCACATCCAATTGTGGTTGAATAACTGACTTTTTTTTTTTTAGCCCCTTATTAAAAACCAGCTTCATTACTAACTTTTAAATATTTGTAAACATTCACATTATCAAAAAATTTTAAATAAAATTTTTTACATTTACATTTAATATAATTTACATATTACATTGCATGTCATCGATGATAGAAATTTTCTCACTTAGCAAGTTTTGTAGACTCAACATTTGGGTTGCCACTGTCACCTTTGCGCAGTTTATCAGTTTGATATAACATCTCTACTGGAAAATTTGGGACAGTTGATCCATCTCGTAACCGAAGTTTCCTCAACCCAGGTCTCCATGGTCAAGATCTCCCATGTCTAATGGGGCCCGCACATTGGCACCAGAGATAACCCTGAGCCATCCAAATTTTTGGAGTGTTTGGTTTAAGTGTATATACATCGGAGAGACAACTACATAGCATTTTTGACAAGTTTGGACCACTGGAGGCCCAAGTTGTTTTTGATTAAAAGGTAATTGGAAATTTTAAAGTTTTTTCAGTTGGAGAAATTGGTACCGACGAAACTTATTACAACACAGAATGCATAAATTATTTAAGAGTAATAGACAGAAACTGATGTGTTTTAGAACATTAAAAATTTGCTTGCAAGTCTGACAAACATAAATCTCAATAAACGGCCCTTTTAATCCTTTTGCTGTTCAGATCCCAAATTAATATTACTTTGTCCATTTCTTAAAAAAAAAATCAAATTGTAGATAATTTTTTTTTTTGTAGGTAATTACACTAAAAGTACAAAATTTTAAAGGGAAAAAACTTGTGGATTTACACAGGCACAAATTTAGTGGTCTGGGTGTAGTTAATTCTTGGTGATTTTGCCCAATTGAGTCATGTTTTAATCTTTTTACTCCATTTGCCCAAATTTTTAGCTATTTTACTATATGCCTTCCTTCTGTTGAATGACCAAAAAAACGCCCATTCAACTATTTCCAACCCTTACAGTCCAAAAGAGTCAGTAACTTGGCAGTTTTACAAAATTTTTAAAAACCCCAAATTTTAAAAAATAGTCCAATGTAGACTTTCCTGGCACTAAAACTTTTCCCCCATTAATCATGTTCCCAGACTTCCTGTATTTTAAACCTGCCATCCTTTTTTGAATTTGTAATGACACAAAATAGTTTATTTTTTCTTGGATAATAAAATATAACCAGGAATGATTTGTCATGGTTTATTGTGTTCTAATTACTGAATCAGACCTATTAAAACCCGTAAGACAGACTGAGGGAGTAGGGGGCCTTGTCCTCGGGAAAAATCAGCATTTAGCCCTTTGGGGTGGTCCATAGACGTTTACAGCAGGGGTTGGTCCCGAAAGTACGCCCAAATTCTAGCGGCCTCAATTTAAGCAGAAAACGTTTTAGGCATACATAGAAAGAAGGGGTCGGTGGTCAGTGTGCAGTATAAAAAAATCCTTCAGCACACTGCAAAATGAGAGAAAAACTGACCGTTTTTCGTTTAAAACAGCGACTTTGCAGTCGATTTTTATGGATTTATTGATGTATTCTCGTTTTCTTGGTCTCATTTGATAGAAGGGAAAGATATACTGTATTACAGAAATAGAGATGATTTTGATTGGTATGACAATGACAAGTCCCTTTAAAATTTGAGCTCAAAAGCGAAAATGTTCGTTTTTTTGACGATGTTCAAGAGAAACAAATCACACCATCGTCCAATACACATCAACTCAGTCTTATATTCATGCACAAGTGCTCTGATATTATTTATACCTTTTTTACAATGATGCAGTTGTATACATAACAGTAAATCTTCTTTTTTTGTGTGAGAAAAAAAATTAAAAATGGAAAGAAAAAGTAATGGAACAGGGGCCGGGAGACGGGTAACGAACAGAGAACATGTTATTTTAGTGCCAGGAATGTCTGCCTTGTTTACTGGACCCTATTTTAAAATTTTGGGAAAATTTGGGAAAAATTGCCATTTTCTGACCATTTTTTTGGGTAGATGAAATTGGTAAACAGGCAGTTTTTGTACTCAACAAAGAAGAAATGAGTTCTAAAATAGCTATAATTGTAGGAGACTGAAACATTGGTTTGTCGAAAATGGGGCTCGAAGTGGGTGAAATCACCGATGGCAGTGTCATAGATACCCAAACCCCAAAGCAAAATTTCCCGTTAGTTTTCGATCAAATTTAAAATTTTTGGTGGCGTAAGGAACAAATTTCCAAAAAGGGCCTGTCGCCCCCCAAAAAGCAAATTTAAACTGTTTTTTTTCTGAAACATAAACTATCTCATTTGCTATTTTAAATGGTAATTGCAGTAAATGTCCTTTTTTTCCCTTTGCTCTGCATGGAGCAAGTTTTTTTTATACAGTGAATTGCTGTACAGAACCTTCCATATCTAGGCCAAAATTTACTACCAAGCTTATCTGAGTGAGCTGAGCTCTGATGTAGAACTGTGCGGGGGTTCTGGCCTCACATAGTTCGTGTGAGGGCCCACTAAAAGGTTAATTTGCTGTTATTCCCTTTGGGGAAGACTGTTGGAAATTTTTTTGTTTTGCTGCCCACAGTAAACTGGTTAGGGTTTTGTAAACCAGTTTGGAAGATTAAAGTATTTTACTGTAATTAGTTACTTAAATTGCTTCATAAGAGAAGTCAGTGCATAGTAACAATATTAACCAGAATTCATCATTTTAAGACTGGAAAATCACGAGGATTTGCATTTGTGTACTTTGAATCGATAAAGGATGCAGCTGAAGCGAAGGACGAATGCTCTGGATGGAAATTGATGGCCGAAGGATCAGAGTAGTTTTTTCTATCACGAAGAGACCTCACACACCTACACCAGGCATTTACATGGGTGGGCCAACCACGAAGGGTTTTTTATTGCCTTAATGTTCAAGTGAAGTACTTTAACTTTCTGATTAAATTGGTTTGTATACTAATTGTAACTCTTTTCTTTATTCTTTATAACTGTTTTAAAAAAAATCATATTTTTATTAGCTGAAATTTGCAGAACTGTTAATGGTAAAAATAAACATTGGATTATTAATTACTTAATGAGCTCTACAATATTGTCATTTAATATTAAGATTTTTAAGTCACCACTTCTGTATATATTTTTTTCTATACATCTTTCCCCTTCCTGAGGTTTTTTAGTAACTGTTTCTTTATAAAGGTTCTCCAGGTTTTGCTGGCCTTCTTTTTGTATTCTGTGTTTTAATGTATTTCTAAGTTTACTTCAGGAAGGGAACTACAGTGGTTGAGTCAGTGAGATAATTTTATGCTTACCCTTTTTTTCCCCCCTCCCTTTGACTCTATGATTGAGCTGTTAAAATTTGTGTAAAGTTTCAGTTGGATGTTTTTTTTTCAACACTGACCATCTCCCTCCGAGGCAGTGTGACCTAAAAAAGAAGAAACAAAAGTTTTTTTTTTTTTTTCCCTTGTTTACACAAAAGGGGGTTTCAGCCTCTTGCTCCCAGCATTTTAGTCTCCTTTTTGATACGCATGGCTTATGGAGGAAATTTTTCCACTTCCACAGTATAATTTATTCATATTTTTCCGGGATTTGTTTTCCAGACACTTTATTCTCTTTGATTAAATCTGTCCCTGTCCAGTATATATTAAGCAGTAATTCCCTTCCTCAGGCATCAACCCCTTATTAATTTAATATCTTTAAGTGCCTTTTATTCATACAGTATTTCTGAAAGTACAATCTTAATGAGATGCTATTTATGGTTTCTTAGACATAGATGGCCACATTTTTTATTGATCCTTTCAAACTGCCCTCTGTATCCTTTTATTTTCCATGTACATATTCCCCCCTTTCCCCCCTTTTTTTCTTCCATTTTAGAGCTAAATAGCCCCAATTGTTGAACATTTTTATGAATAATTGCAATTTATCAGTATTCTACTGTATTAAATCTGTCTTGCTGAAGTTTGCCAACAACACAGATCAGATAGCCCCCCAAACTTAACACCCATATCCCCCCTTTTAGAGTGGGATGATGTTGTAACCCCATCTCCGGACTCTCCCCCCTTTTATAGTTTTCCCCTGAATCCCATATTTACCCTTTCACACTAACAATGTAAAGTCAAAAACACCCCCAATTCCACTCATTCAACCAAAGGGTTTTACACAAATCTTTTGGGGTTTTCAATCTTAGCATTAAAATCTGACTCCCTCCAACCTTCCTGGGAAACCCCAAATAATTTCCCCCCTTTTTATATTCTCTTAATCATCCTTTCTGGCTTATCCTCTTAAATGCCCAGACCACCTTGGCAAACCCTTTAAACCCTCTGAATTGTGCTTTTGGTAACTCCACAGTCTAATCTCCATGTTTCCCTTTTTGCATAATATTCACATAACCCTCATCCTTAAATAAATAACTGCTGCCCCCAACCTCCTCCTCACTGCAGTGTTTAAAACCCATTCTTCACACCCATGTAAATGTTGGTACTGCTATACTTAAGTACTGGTAGGTATTGGCAAATTTTGATTGTATTAGTATCTGCCTAAATATGGTACTGGTGTTAGTGGGTATTAGCCATTTTTGATGATATCAGTATTGGTACCAGTATTGATGGGTATGAGCTAAGTTTGATGGTATCTGTACTAGTATCGAAAATAATTTGGTTTTTCCCCCATCCCTATTTGGTACAATGTTTTTTTCTCTGTGGATAAAGAGTGGGTAAGCTGGAGCTACAGAAATGCAGGACAGTGGTACCAGATGGAGATAGTGGCCCTGGTATTGAAAAACAGTTAAGACCTAGACATACAAGATCCAGAAATAAAAAATAGCACTACTGATGGAGATGGAAGAAAAAAAAAAGTTGGGGGGTTGTGCTTTGGGAAAAGGGGGTGTCTACATTACCAGTAATTACTGGTGGTGATCGATGCTGGTACAGGTGCTTCAGATAGAAAGGGGGTCAGGAAAACTGCAATAGGGCCCCACCCAAAAAAAAAAAAAAAAAAAACTAAAACGGAAATCAAATCTGCAAATTCTGTGCTTTGGGTATCGAATGGAATTTGGAAAAGGGGGGAGGGAAATTTTACCATCCAGTGCTGTGACCCCATGACCAAACAAGTATGCATTTATTCTTTTAAAATATTTCACCCTGAAATTTTTTTCATTTGTCCATGAATGACAGTGTTACAACACCCGTCAGGCACACCATATAAAGGGACCAAAAGGTATGGATCCCCAGAGTTGGGAACAAACCAGGGGAGTTACAACCACTCAAAAGAAAGAATTTTAGGGCCTAAGAAAATACCGGAGGAAATGACAAATACACACCATCTTGGATCACTACTGGAGTGGAGACCCAGTGGCATCCCCCCCCTCCAGAGTGACAGATATTAGTGCCAGCAAATAAAACCCCCCCTACCATCATTATGATAACATTTGTATTTGCAGATATACAGGGTCTAAAACCATTAACAAACAACAAAATACCTTTCTCAGTGGGCTCCCCAGAGTCGAATGCAATGTTTTGGGGGCCCTTTACAGAGACCCACACAAAAGGGTCCCTTTTACAATGAAATATGGATCTGGGAAAAATTTTTCAGATGGGCAGAAAAATCAGGCAAAAGGGGGAAAGGGGGGGTTTGGGCCCGTATGTCAGTCGCTCATTTTTAAATTACTAAATGCCACAAATGATGTAGTTAAAGTTTTTGGGAGTAACGATTGAAAACCAAAATCATTGTGGTTGTATCAAACCACCAAATAACTTCCCAACAACAAGGAACAGCTTTTTAAAAAATTTACTGTTGTCTCAAAATCTTCCAGCACCAAAACAGTCAACTCCGGTGCTCGCGGCGCCCGAGGTCGCCCCAAAACGGGACAGTTTTTTTTTCGAAATTTTGGCCGGGAAGGGTATCTGCTCGGGGTTGGATGAGTTGGCTATTCGTCCCAGACGCGTATGCGTTTGCCCAGCTGGGCCCAGGCACTCGATGGAGCGTCAGTGCTATTGTTTACAAGTGAGAGCACCACCACCCCCGCATTCATACCAGTATATTGTCATTATTCCACTGTTTTTTGTGCTTGAACCAATAAGCCACCATGGGCCCCCCAAAAACTCCTAGTGCCAAGCCTTGGGAAAGTGTTTTGCAGGAGTAACAGGGGGGAAGAGGGGGGAAGCAGGGGGGAAGCAGGGGGTGAAGCAGGGAGGAAGCAAAAAAAGGGGGGAAGCGGGAGGAAGCAGGGGGTGAAGCAGGGAGGAAGAGGGGGGAAGGGGGGAAACAGGGGGTGAAGCAGGGGGTGAAGCAGGGGGGAAGCAGGGAGTGAAGCAGGGAGGAAGCAGGGGGGAGGGGGAAGCAGGGAGTGAAGCAGGGGGTGAAGCAGGGGGTGATGCAGGGAGTGTAGCATTCAAAAAAAAAGACCATAACCCCAGAAAAAAACTTGCCCCTGAGTGTTAATGGAAGGGGGTTTTTCCCAAAAACAGCATACTATCCATCTTCCCCTCCCCTGTCTTCCACACAACAACCTTCAAAAATGTAAGTGACATGTTATTTTTCTATTATACTTAATTTTTCAAAAAATTTTGTATAATTTAATGTCAAAAAATTCAAAAAAAAATTTTAATTTAATACTTTTGGATGTCAAACGGATTTATTTTATTTCCATTATTTCTTTGGGAAAATAGAATCGGGGGCGACCAAAGGTGATCGACGGGCCCCTGGAACGGATTACCGACGAGAACCGGGGTTACTGTATCTTGTTGTGGGGGATTTCAACTTAAAGTACCCAAAATGGAGGGAAAGTGGCAAAAAATGTCTTAGAGATAACCCTACTAGGCAGCTCAAAGAAAAAACACACGCACAAAGAGAGGATGAGATAGGGGGAGGGGGGGGGGCGAGAGAGGGGGGGGACGAGAGAGGGGAGGACGAGAGAGGGGGACACGAGATGGAGAAAAATATTAAATTTTCTACAAATTTACCTTAAAATAGCAAATATTATAGCCAAGAAGACTGGAAAATACACTTGACATGTATGTCACCCTGACCAGTAAAATGAGATCAATTATGAGGGTGTCCACCAAATTCAACTTTCAGTAATGGAAACAGTGGGGTCAAATTAACTATGTCCTACATGAAACAAGCTGGGAAGATCTAAGCAATATGGGTCCAAACCTTTTCCTAGAAAGAATTAACTCTGGCACTTGAGGTATGATCAAGGCTCATTACCCTACTAAAAAAGAGAAGATGAAGAATCAGAGTGTCAAAGGGGCCAGTCTGTTTGAAATACAGGAAGCACTGGCCTGAGAAATAGAAAAATTTTAAACCCAAGCTTTAAAGGAATCATACAGGAGTGGGGAAAATCGGAAGAACTTAAAAGCCTTAAATGAAATTGAAAAAACCCAGATTATTTCTATTTGCCCAAAAACTAGGGGAAATACCCATCCAGTATTGGGTCCCTCAAAAAGGGAAAGGGGCCCCACAAGATGACAGCAAAGCGGGGATACTGAAGTCCCAATATGACTCGGCATTTAGTGAGCCATTAACCAGACTAAGGGTTAAATCTGCATGAATGTTTTTTGTCCCAGATAAAATTTATTAATTCAAGAATTTCTGATATAATCGTAACACTGCAAGGTTATGAAAAAGTAATAAATGACATGCCCATGCACTCTGCCCTAGGCCCCCCTTGTGGAACTCAGTGTTCATCAAGAACTGCAAAAAACCCTTTTCACATGCCTTAAATATTCTATGGAGAGGGACATAAACACCAGTCATCCCACAGTCACTAAAAACAACAGATATAGCCCCATGCCACAAAAATTGCAGTAAAACAATTGCAAAGAATTAGACCGATAGGACTAATGTCTCACATAAAAAACTTTAAAAAGGGGTCTAAGAAGTAAGATCACCACCCACTTAGATATCCCGTAGTTACACAACCCGAGCAGGTTGCCCTGCCTCTCAAGCACGGACCATATGTGGTCTTTGATGCACTGGAGGAAAAAAAAAATGTAGATGCAATATACATGACTGCAAAAACCTTTCACAAGTGTGATTGTGGTGTAATAGCACACAAAAAGTGTGATGAAGGAATAACTGGATCTCTAACTTTTAATAAATAGAAGAGAGTAAATTCAGAGGCAGCTACAGTGGTTTTTATGTTTGTACTCATTCCCCTCCCTGCATCCTCATATCGAATAGAGTGTAAGCCACAGTACTGTGTCCTCTTTTTGATAAGAATTTGCATGAAGTGCCATCCTTAGGAAATGCAAATCTCCAAATGACATTCCAAGTCTTTAAATGGGGGTTTAAATAAATGAAGTTCAAGAAGACTAATTTTTAAATTTCCCGCTATGGAATACTTGGGAAAAAAAAACCGGTTGGGGTATGACACATTCCAACCACACAATAAAAAAAACTAATGTGAAGGACCTTTATAATGTCAGAGAATCTTTCTTTGAAAGATCACAATGTGTGTACCCGCTGCTTGGAAAAAAGATAGGTTGATAGTGAGATGATTCTTTAAATTGCTTGTTTCTCTGTGCTGATATTGTTGCAGTAACAGCCCCCTTTTAAGATAGGCAAAAATTTCACATCTGGAGAATATGCAGAGAACTTTCATTGCATATAAGTACAAAAAGCACCTAAATAACTAAAAATGGTTGAAGTCCCCTTTACCTGTACTCCTTGGGAAAGCAGGGGGGAAAATTGATAATATACACTTGGAAAATCCCAAAGGGGCTAGTCCCAAATCTCAAACTGAAATCACCCTTTTAAAACAAAAGGTCAGAGGTGATGCAGCATCCCCCCGTGAAAAACAGGGGGGCCATGAGAACCTAATACAGCCTCTCCTTATGAGCCTCGTTTACCCGACTGGGCAAGGGCGGGCTCTCTGACCAGTATGCATCCTAAATAATGTTTTTAGAGCTGATTTCCTCTGTTTATTAAAATTTCAGTACACTACTGAATAAACATTTAAAAATATATAACAATGTTACAAGTGGTGCAAAGGTGGCATTAAAAAAAAAATCAAAATGGTTGAAAAGACCCCTACCATTATAGTATGCTCCTTTCTTAGCAAAGAATTTGTTTACTTTTTGGTCTTAGGAACAGAACTCCGTTGTTAAGTGAGGGAGGCTGCATGAAACCCCGCGCACAAAGATTATCAGGAGAATGGGGAGCACCCGGAAGGAACAAGATAAAACGACACGTAGAAAACGTTCACTAAAGTGACCGAACGATATCTACGTTTTTTTTTACATTCGTTCAAATTTAGTAATAGGCCTGAGTCGCCAGACATGAGAGAATGGGTCTGCGCCCCCCAGTGTGCGCAGTATGAAAAAAAACGGGATGCCAGGGACCGATGGAGCCCCGTTAGTTTCAGCTCCATCTTGGGGCAACATCATGGCACACCCCGTGATTACCACCCCCGCCCTATTAACACTCTACTATTCTCGGAAAGTGATAGAGAACCCAGCTAGGGTTTTCATGATATGCCACTAATAATCAGGAATTAGGGAAAATAGATGACAACCCAGATGACCCCCCCCATCACCTCTGGGGTGGCCAGTGTGGACAGTGTGGCCAAACCCGACCCTCAGCCCAGACATCTGGTGTGGCCAGTGTGGCCAAGACCCCAGCCCAGCACCTCTGGGGTTGCTAGTGTTACTACCCAAAGGCAGCTCCGAAGAAAATTAGCATTTTTCCCTGTGTTATGATAGTGACGATAGTGAAGGTGATATAAGTGCGATGATGAAATCGATTTTTTTGCCCATGACATTGCGAGGACAGTGATTACTTTTTCCCAGTGAAACGTACTTATGGGGGCCCTTACCTACGTTTAGGCAGTGTGCCATATGCAGTCAGAGGCAAGGGCGGGCAGTTCACATCCAAAAACCCCCGCCACTGATAGTGAAAGAAAAGAAGGGAGTATGCTGGGGTGGAGGAAGAGGGGGGGTGGCATGGTGCCTGGACCTCGTGGGCGGTGTGTGGACAAAGGACCACGAGGCCCCCCAATCATTTCTGGCCCCACTCCCGTCCCTCCTGCTCCCCCCCCTCCCATGCCACAGGTCCACCCTGCACCCCGGGTCGTGAAGGAAGTGGACTGAACATACACCATTCCCAAACCTTTCAATTTTGATGGCAGTGGAAGTGGATCATGCCACACTGTCCCATCACAAATGAGTCTACAGAGTTGCTATTTTCAACTATAATGAGCCAATAATGAACCTGATTGTTATCAGACCAACCTGTACTACCAGTATATAATGGACCATGCAGATTTTTTAGAATCCACGGCTGCACAGGTGGAAAGATACAACTGTGGCTGAAATGTATTTATTCCTTGGCACCATGCTTATGCCACACACATATGAAAAAAACAAACTACTGGTCCAAGACCACTTCATTAGCACTCCCGCTTCCGTACCCCCTTCCTGCAACAGATTCCCTTTTGTTGCTGAGTGTTACTTCTCAGATAGGAATACACCAAACCGAAAAGACCTCCTCAAAACCGGGGAAATTTTTTATTTTCTCGCAAAAAAAGTGCCTACTTTTATCCATTCAAAAACATTTTGTTGATGAGTCCTTGATTCTGTTCAAGGGCGACTGTCATTCAAACAATATATACCAAGCAAACGTAATGCTTTGGTATAAAACTGTTTTGTGACTGTGAGACTGGTCTTTTGTTGGTGTCATTATCTACAATAAAAAAACCGATACCAGGCGCATTTGGGCATTTCTGGTGATGTTGTTCGAAGATGAGAATACCTTGGCAAGGGCCTCATTGTTCACAGACAACTGGCCCGCCCTTTCTTTCTGATTTCCCACGTGTGAACAATACTGATATATTGGAAAGTGAGAAGAAATAGAAACACATGCCAAAGTTCACTGGAGGAAGTGTAGTGCAGGGGTTTATGCCAATGACATCAGGCACTGTCTTTGGGATGACAAAAGGACGTGTTGCTGTCAACCATCCACAAAAAAGAGATGGTACAAACAGACAGAATGAACCTCAACAATCAACCTATTGAAAAGCCAGCTGTTTTCATCGACTATACAAACAATAGCGATAGTCGACAAGTGTGACATGATGATAGGCTTTTTACTGTGTTGTGGGGGCGCAAGTGGTATATAAAAGTGTTTTTTACCCTTTTGGACACAATGCTCAATGCCTTCAACATGTATGAAATAGACGGGAAGGAAACGATATGCAGAATTCACCAAATGTTTAACAGATAGGGAGAAAGGGTACCACACCATACCTGCCACTCCCAGCGATGTCACCCCACAACAGCGACCCTTTACCCCCAAAAGCGATGTCACCCCAAACAGCGACCTGTCACCACAACAGTGACCTGTCACTCCACAACCAGAGGGGGGAAATGCCCAACTGAATTATCCCCAACTGTCACTGCCTGATACCATTACCATCTACTCCAAAGAAGAAGTATTTTAGAAAAAATGTGTTGTGTGCTTTAATACAAACCAATGGAAAAAACAACATTCATGTGTCAGCAATTTGGGGGGATTGTATGAATCCATGCTTTTCGAGTATCATACAGTGGTGGACTTCTAGAAACATAAAAGGACCCACCTTGTACAGTGGAACTTACGATTTTTTTCATTCAAGAATGCTGTTCAAGTGCCATTACCAAACAATTTATCCCCCTAAGGAAGGTAAAATAGACTAGTCCTTTTTGACCCCCAAAAAAACACTTACAAAAACATTTAAAAATAAACTAACATAAAAGGGTGAGTTTGGGGGCCATCGTAAGTCGGGGTCCACTGTATATATATGTAAACAATAGTAAGTGATTGAACCAGGTGTACAAATTTATTTATCAGTGTGAAATTGTGTTTGTGACAGTATGATTACTAATTCAGTAACAAATATTTGTGTCTAAACAAGAATTGGCAATGAAATGAATAGATCTGCATCAACACATTATTATCATAGGATGAAAAAAAAGAAAATGGAAAAAAAAGGAAAAAAAAAGATAAATGTTTCTTGTTTCTGCAAGGGGGTCCCATTTTTCCGACACCACATCATTTAGCACCAACTTCACGGGGTTTATCTCGGTAAGTACTGGCCCTAAAATGTTTTTTTTGCCTAACCTATTTTAAAAAAAGTGCTCTTCATTTTTAGAAAAAAATTTTTTTTTTTTAAAATATTCGGTCACTTTTGGAGTGAACGTATATCTACGTTGGGCAGTTTAAGGGGTTTAAAACTGATTTGTAATTTACCTCCTGTAAATAATATATATCCGGAAAAAAAAAAATTTGGGTTAATCAAATTTTCTTTGAATCAGGAAATGTTACCACATAAATAAAATTTAAATTTATTAGTAGCTGGGGGAAATTTTTCCCACTCCAGTAACCCAAGACCTGCTTCCGACTAAGATTCCAACTCCACAGCCCTAATTTTACTACAGTATAATGAAAAGGGAAGGGAATCATTGTAAGAACCTTTTTAACCAGATAGTCAGTGTATTGTTCTAAGAATAGAAAATAACCTGAGAAATTTTCAAAATAAGGTAAATTTTTGCAGTGGAAGTTATGCTGGTAGGATCATTACATATATAATTACATTACATAGCTATAATTAGAGAGGATGGAACAAAATAGAATGACTTCGAGAAATTAAACGTAGAAAGGGGGAAGGGGGGGTGGGGGTTGGGTAGAAAAGGTTGGGGGGGGTAAAGGAGGTTTGTTTGCGAGAGGCTTGGACTTCCAGCAAGTGTGCGGAGTGTTGGGGAGCGAATGGAGACAAAGGGTTTTTTGGACTTACGTGCTGTTGGAGTGAGGCAAGGAAAATTTTGGGGTTTCAGAGAAACTGGCGGGCCGAACTTGATTCCTAGAGATGGGAAGCAGGCCAGCACTTGGAAGGAGGGGTGTTAATGTTGCAATTTTTTTAGCTGTAGGGAAGCACGCCCTGGCAAGACAGTGATGGAGTGAATGATGAAAGTTTTTTTTTTTCCCACCCCGCCTTTGGGGGGAAAATGCCTATGTTAATAAAAAAAAAAAATTACATAAATGAAAAAAATAAACATTAAGCTGTGTACTATGTTTATTGCTTAGATTTATGTTGGCAGTACTAGTAATATTTTTTTTTAGTCGGGTGGTTTTGACAGAGGATATGGTGGGGGGGGGGCGGATATAGGGGGGATAGATACCGCCCTTTCCCTCACCACGACAGGCAACGTTTCCCGTGGTGGCCGGACTATTATGTGGGGGGTTTCCCGGCCTGGGAGACTGAAACTCGCCACCACCAGACAAATATTCATGTGGAGGCAACTAGTTAAGCAAGATACCGGTATTGTATAGGCCTCGGGGTGAAGATGATGAACCACAAGTTATTGGTGAAGGTTGTTAACATTGAATGAAGTATTCAGGTTCATTAAAACAAGTTCCTTTGGAGTTGACAAGTCCCAAAAGAAACAAAATATATTGTGAGAAACACTAAAATTTAGGATTCTCAATGGCATGAGGTAAGATGGGATAATTTGAGGATGACAAGGGTTCATATACTTGCTTTTGCAGCCACAATTTCTTAAATTTTTATTGCCCATCACTTAATGTTTGTGTGGTTTTTCCATGATTACTAAAGTGGCTTACCTCAGATCATTAATACATTTTCGTGGTATATTGTCCATTGAATTTGAATAATTAGCTTTGAACTAATTGCAGTAAATTAGGGGCTTAAGATGTCAATCTTGTCCTGTCCTTCAGCCTGATAATTAATTGTATCATCCAGTACTGTAACACTGGCTTGATATTAATTCCACTTTCCCTTATGTTAGAGGCAACAGTGCTGTATTTGATTTATGTAAAAACAACAGGGATATATAATAATTTATTTTGGACATTTCGAATCTATTCTGTCTAGTAATCGAGATGTTGCACTGGATAATTTCAGTGTGCTATGTAATGTTTAGGAACAAATGTCTTGAGTTTGTACAAAGTTTTTATGAACTACAATGATTAATGTTCGTTTTAAAAGAATTTTATGTTAGCACTTGGTAAGTAAAGTTGCACGGAAAATTCTTTAAACTTCCATTGAGTAACTTGCTTGACAAAATAGGGTAGTGAGAACTTGGTTTGTGATAGTTTTTTTATTACATAAATTTTTTTAGGCTATAGTAAGACGGTTATAGGTAAAGGCTGGGAGTGAGGGGTTGTTCCCTTATTTATATTACAGATAAAGGGGAAAATATAGGAATTTTTAAATTGGGGTTTCCTAAATTTTTGGATGCTAAAAGATGTTAAATTTTTTTTTAATATTATGAGTGAAAGAATGGGTTTTGATGTTGTAATTTAAAGGCCCTTTAAATTTTCATTTCTGCTCTTTCTGGCAGACAGTTATTGAATGAAAATGTTGTCGCTTTGGGTCATTCTTCCTAAGGATGCAAAACAAAATTATGTTAGGTTGTTAATAAAAACATTTTTAAAAGTTGATTGAAAAGCTATGGGTGACAAATAAAGAGACTTGTGCAATAGCTCAAAAAAAACATTTAACCAAAATGGCTTTATTACATGATGGAGCCACTCATGACTAAACTTTTTCCCTTTATATAAGGTTTGAGCTATACAATTTTTGTACGTTTAACAATTGTAACTGTCTCGATCACTTAGAATGTACTCGAGAACATAGAACAATGGTTTGTAATCTATATATGTAAAATACTTGAAGGCTGGGTATTTAATTGCATCCAAAAATAAAGCCCGGGATGGAGGAGGAAAAATGTAGAGAAAAATGGAACAGACTGTGGGTCTGCTGTAAGTATAAGAAATTATAGGATAAAAAAAGGAACAGAGTGAAGGAATAGATGTTAGAAAAGGTAAAATTGTTCAAATGTTCTGTGGATGCTTTTTATTAGATCTTTGGGGTGAAAGAACCCAAATTTTCCTGACAATTGCAAAACAACCCCTTTTCCCCTGGATGTTTTTCTCTTATATCTTATAATGAATTTTAAAAATTTACATACCAGAATTTTCCCAATATTTATTCCCAAATTTTTTAAATGGAGTTATAGGTAATATGACGTTGATTTTAAAACAGGTGTTTTAATTTTTATTCGCTTGTCCACCCAAAAAACCCATAAAAATAAGTTTTCCCGTATATTACTAAAATAGTTTTGCCCCCAAGCTATAAAAGTATACTAAGAATCTAAAGCGGAAAAAGGGATTTTATCATCAATTAATCATTTCAGTGCCTTTTGATAGTATCTATTGATACTATTTTAATAATTAAGAATACAAGTACTGCTGTCAATTTGTAGTTTAGATTTTTATCTTTCATGCGAAGGATTTTTTTAAATATTCAGTAAGGGGAAATCAAATTGCTCCACTTTTAACTCTTGGTTCATCAAAAATGAAATTAAAATGTGTGACGGGAGACTTCAAAGACTTTAGTATACTTATATTATGCAAACATTATTGGTTACAAAAGTGGAAGACATCATCTGAACCCTTCCATTTTTCTTAGACTTGGTCCTCAACAGTATTGCAGGTGTAGCCACTCTGTGTATGGTATTTAAATGAAGGCTTGATGAATTGAGTGCTTGTTTCAGGGGGTGGGGTGGGAAACATGGTTCTTGGTGAAAGATAGACAATACAGTAATTTTAGGGGGCATTTTGCTTGTGGAACAGATTGTTCAGTTTTAGCTTTTTCCCAAAGGGAAAATAACTCAAAGTTCCTCTGCAGTTGTTTTTTTCACCACTTGTAAGCTTTTCACCATTTCCAAACATGGTTTATATTACAATATTAAAAAGAATTGAAACCAGCTAAGTTAAAAAACTGGTTTGACTGTTCAACCTTATGATTACCTATTTATATTGACCTGTTTGTGTTTGAAAAAGTGTGCTCCAACTTGGGGTTTGTTCTAACATTCACTACTTGATAGGATTATGGGAACCAGTTTCATACCATGTCCCTTTTGTAGCACTTACTTCAGTAAAGGCTTCATTTTCTAGTCCCAATAAAGGGAATAGAAAGTGGTGCTACAACACACTTTAATAGGCCCAGTCCGGATGCCAGGAATGCATATAAATGTCATTTCGTACTTAGTGATCACAAGTCCAGGGGGTGCAGTGGTTGGCATGCAGGTAAAGGAACCCCCGGGTTTTGAATTGGGAAACCTTTAAGGGGCCAAAAAAATATTTATTCATTCATTCGTTTTTCTGCATTCAAAAACTTTCTAATTTGGAATTATATATTTTTTGTCTAAACGTTTTCAAATTAAGTGAATATTTTGAAATGTTTGAAATTCTCTAAACAAAAATTTGACCTGTTTTCTATAACTTAGACACTGAGCAATAATTAATCCAAATGAGGGAAATCTGTATTGTATGTTTATTGTTTAATATGAGAGAATCCAGGAGAAAATGTTTTATTTTGGGTAATTGAAATTATTTTTGATGCATGATATATTTAAAAGAATGCTTTTTTCTTTTACTCCTTGACAGATATGACCGTGGAGATAGGAGTTACTACAGAGGTGGTGGCTATGATCGTTATGACCGGCAGCAACATTTGACCGCTATGACAGATATGATAGGGCTTGTGAAAGTATGAGCGTTATAAAAATCTAGATCCCGCTCTTATTCACCACGTGAGTAAACTTTTAGCAAGAACATGAAAAAAGCTGTATGTTGTATACTTTTGATCCATTAGTATCATTGAGAGGACAGTGTAGGCAAAGGTGTTCACTATTTTTTTTTAATATAAATTTCTGGTGGTAACTTGAAATGTTAATTACATCCTTTAAAAATGACATGTTAAGGTATGTACAAATTGCCTGAATAATTTTCCAGAAAAAATATTGATTTCATTTACTGTAATTTGAGAATCTGTTGATTGTTTTTGGGGACTTGTACATTTTTTTTCTTTCAACACGCGGCGTTTCCCAACAAATGGGTGGCCCAAAAAGAAAAAAGAAAGTTTTCAATTTTACATTTAGTAATATATACAGGAGAAGGGGGTTTCTAGCCCCCCTTTTCCCCCGGGATTTTTGCCCCTTAGACACGCATGGCTTGGGGGAAGAATTCTGTTCCACTTCCCCCTGTAGTATTTGCCTGGAAAAACCCTGGTATTGGTTGGGGGGGCCAAATTTGGTATCAGTGGCTGTCGGCTAATTTTGATGGTTTCGATCTGAAAATATGAATCAACAGGTATTGGCTAATTTTGATGCAATGATATTAAAACTTCATTTTATATACACTGAGTTGTCAAACATTTCTAGGCTTTGTAAATTATATGCTTTATTTTTATTTGTCAGTCTTGTTTTTATTCCCTTTTGATAGTCATTAAAAACCCACTGGTGACATCTCCCAAAAGGATGTGTTGCCTTGTATCACTCCATTTTCCTACCCCCATTCAACTAAAAAATTTTCCTTTTTTGCCTCCAATGTTTTGAAGTTTAAATGAAGGCAATATTTTTTAAATTTTAATTTATGGGCACACATATTTGATGCACTTGAATTAGTCAAAAAACAAACTGTTTACTAGTCAGGTCACTTACTTCCAGGTGTTTTACTTTTCTTAGTGACTGATATTCACAACTTATCAGCATCGGTCATATGTTATATGTTGATTTAGTTTTTATTGAAATTGTGTAATCCTACTGTTTTTTTTTTTGGAGCATAAGTATTTGCTGCACGCTCTTTGGATACTTAACCCGAGGGTCCAGGCCGTAGATCTACGCCTTGTCCACAAGGTCCAAAAATTTTCAATTTTTTTTTTTATGAAATGGTAGA
>WNWK01034420.1:10000-20460 GCA_009830355.1 Cherax destructor | reverse complement strand
AGCCCTGAGAATAGCCCCTTCCAACTATCACTATCCCAGCCCCCTCCTTTAAAGTGCAGGATTGTATTCCCCATTTGGACTCAAGTCCAAAAATCAATTAACTGGTTTCCTGAACCCCTTCAAAAAAATATTACCCTGCCACACTCCAACAGCTCGTCAGGCCCCAAAAACCATTGTCTCCATTCACCCACTAACATTTTCACACTGCTTGTGGAAGCCCAAAGTCGCCCAAAAAACCCCTTTTACCCCTCCTCCAACCTTTCGGGGACGCCCCCTACCCGCCTTCCTTCCCCCGATTTATATGCCCCCAAGTCATTCTACTTGATCCATTCTCTCTAAATGACCAAACCACCTCAAAAACCCCCTCTTCAGCCCCCCTGCAAATATTTTTAGTAACTCCACTCCCCCTTTAATTTCCACACTGAATTTTCTGCATAATATTTAACCACACATTGCCCTTAGACAGGACATTCCACTGCCCCGGGGCCCCCCCGCTGCAGCATTTGCAACCCATGCTTCACCCAATAAGAGGTTGATACCACTATACTTTCGTACTTCCCCTTTGTTGTGCGTACAAAAATTTTTTTTTTACATGGTCTTAGAGATGTTATGGGGACATAAGAAGCACACTATGAACATCCTGGGGTAACTCAATTAAACTGCAGATAGTCAGATATTGGGGGTTACCCAGGAAATTTAATAAGTAAGTTTATTCAGGTATACACAAATACAGTTACATAGAATATCATACATGCAGCATATGTATAAAGAACCCAGGAAAACCCCAAAATGTCAGAGTGACTTATTTCTAGGGGGGTCCTTTACACATAGTTGCTACGTAAGACAAGTGTAATATACAAATTTGTGTAACTGTAATTGTGGAGAAATTTCAGCTTAATAAACTTACTAAAGTCGTTCAGTTACTGATGTCCATTGGGGCCCAATGTGGGTTTGGTTAGGTGGGTTGTCAGGAAACAGGGCAAGGGAAAAAACTCTTTTTTCCTTTTTCCAAAACATATATCCTTTTTAATATAATGACAAAAATCCTACAATGTAAAAAATTTAAAAAAAAGGACCCCAATGGTAAGTCACTCTGTCTGACTTTTTTTGGGGTTATCCTGGGTTTTTACACATATGCTGCTATGTATGATAATGTATGTAAATGTATTTTGTATACCTGAATAAACTTACTTACTTTTTACAAGTGTTTCCTGACGCGGGTCTTAGTCGATGGTGACCCGCCATTGGAGTTTTTGTCATCTGCCCGGGGCCCTTTTGGCTTCCCCGGTCCCCCCCTTTGGTCAATTATAACCTTTTTTTGGGACAAAAATTGTCAATGTGTTATTTAAATAACTTAATGTTATGTTGTTTACAGTGTTGCTCCTGTTGTGGGGTATTTGGTGTTATCCGAATGGGGGACGTATCCTCGAAATAAGCTAGATATATTGGCTCTTTTGGTTATCCTGGGTTACCTTTTTTGGTTTATTGAATAACTAGAATTACTAGATCTTCCTTATAAAAAGGGTTTCTAAATCTAGTTTATGTGTTATGGGTTACTTCATCAGTCAAGGTTTCATTTTCTTTAACATGAGGAAAAAAAGAAAATTTTTTAATGGGAGACAAAAATTTACACTTGAGGTGTTTTAAATACTACTACTACTACTACTACTACTACTACTACTACTACTACTACTATAATAATAATAATAATAATAATAATAATAATAATAATAATAATAATAATAATAATAATAATATTTTTTTTTTATAAAGCAAAATGGTATCAGGCCTTGACATTAATGACGTACTACTAGTAAAAAGAAAGCCGCTTGCTATGTGAATATTTCCAAAATTTGGTGTCAGTTTTGTCCCAGGATGCGCCCCACACCAGTCGACTAACACCCAGGTCCCCATTTTACACTGAGGGTGAACAGAGACAGCAGGTGTCTTATGGAAGCACGCCCCTAAGCTAAGATATTTTCGGTTTTTTAAACCCAAAAAATCAGTGTGCACGAGAACTGTCTATCTTATTTCCATGGGGGTCCTTTAATTAATTAATGCGGGCCCCAAGCAGACCGACGTACAAACCACAACCCGGTTGGTCAGGTACTGTCTTTAATGTCCGTCGAGCCCTTTGAAGAGAGCCGGGGGTAAGTAAGAAGTTTTTTCATACACAAAACAGTTACATAGATTATCATACATAACAGCATATGTGTATAAAACCTTTGATAACCCAAAAAAGTCGAGTGAATTTCCATTGGGGCCCCCCCATGTATGCTGGGAGGAGTTGAACGGTTTTGGGCCCCCTGACACTTACTATGATGTTCTTAGCTTACTCAGGGCCCCCTGCTTTTCACGGGAAAAATGTTGCACCACCTGCCGAGTTTTTTTGCTTCGTGGGGGGATTTCTGTGTGTAGATTTGGTTTACCCCTCTAGGTTTTTCAAATTTTTAATTATCATGTATGTTCCGCCGGGTTCCAAGAAGTACAGGTCAAGGACCTTCAACTGTCCCCAGAAATTTAGGTTTTTTATGGATTTTTAGCAGGAAAGTTTTCCCTTTATTCTCAAGTTTACAATTTCGTGCCTTGAAAAAATATAAAATATATATATATATATATATATATATATATATATATATATATATATATTTTTTTATATATAAAATTTTTTTTTTATATATTTGGTGGGGTGATTTACACCCCGGCCCCCCCTTTCAAGTCGCTACTGGTCTCTTCCTGCTCCCTGACTTTTCCCTGCATCTTTTTAAAAATATGTATGGTTTTTGCCCCCTATAATGTTTTTTTTTGACGTCGACTGAATAAATCAGACATGATAACATCGTCCATTTATTTTCCCTTAAAACACAAGTTTTTTCTTAAATTCTTTTACAGGGCTGGCTTTGACATGATCAGGTAGCCAACCATTTCCCTTTAACATCCTAAACACTTATTTAATAGTAAGTGGATATTTGTTTTGTTTGTCAAGAATTTACAGGACAAAATAATAGTAAATTTGTCCAAAAAAGAACTCACGCTTTAAAAAAAGGGGACAGAAAAGAGGCATAAACTATAGACCGGGGGTCACTTTTGTATGTGCAAAGTCTTGGGGAAAATCATCAGGAAAAAAATGGGTGGAATCTGGGAGAACAGTTAAAAAACCAGACAGCACGGGTTCAGGGAAAATCCTGTGTAACAAACCTCATGGAGTTCATGATAAAAAACAGAGGTAAGGCAAGGAAAGGGGGGGTTGATTACATTTTCCGACTGCAAAAGGTTTGACACAGTTCCTCATATGAGATGAAAGAAGGGGAAAAACAAGCGTGTATAACAAGAAGGGCATGAATGGATAGGGAAAAACCCCACAGGGAACAACGGGTCAGGGCGTGAGAGGTATCAGAGTGGGCACCCGGGGAGCGGGTACCGCAGGGGCAGTCCAGGGCCAGTGCATTTTGGTTTTGTAAATGACATGGGACGGGGTAGACTCAGAAGTGTTCTGTTCGCAGATGATGTGAAATTAATGAGGAGAATCAACCGGGAAAAGGACCAAGCAGGGCTTCAAAGAGACCTGGGCAAGCTTGACATCTGGTCTAAAATGGTTTTTGAATTTAATCCCACCAAATGCAAAGTCATGAAGGCGGGGAAGGGAAAAAAAAGACCGCTGACAGAGTACAGGCTAGGGGAACAAAGGCTACAAACCCCCAAAGGAGAAAGACCTTGGGGTGAGTATAACGCCGCACGCTCCGAGGCACACATCAACCAGATAACGCGGGAGCATATGGGCGACGGGAAACCTGATTAGCGTTCCGTTACCTTAATAAGGAATCGTTTGCATACACCGTGTACGTCAGGCCCATACTAGAGTATGCAGCACCAGTCTGGAACCCACACCTGGTCAAGCACATCAAGAAACTAGAGAAATTTTGCAAAAGGCTAGTTCCACAACTCAGGGGACTGTCCTATGAAGAAAGGTTGAGGGAAATAGGACTAACAACACTGGAGGACAGAAGGGTTAGAGGAGACATGATAACGACATACAAAATACTGCGGGATAGACAAGGTGGATAGTGACAGGATGTTCAAGAGAGGGAACACAGAAACAAGGGGGCACAACTGGAAGCTGAATACTCAGATGAGTCAAAGGGATGTTAGGAAGCATTTCTTCAGCTATAGAGTAGTCAGGAAGTGGAATAGTTTTAGCGAACGATATAGTGGAGGCGGGAACCATATATTGTTTTAAGACAAGGTATGATAAAGCTCATGGAGCAGGGAGAGCAGAGACCCAGTAGCGGACAGCGAAGAGGCGGGGCCAGGAGCTGAGTCTCGACCCTGCAACTAAAATTTGGTGAGTACACCTCGTGTGTACATTTGAGTTTCCCATCTAATAAATTTTCTTTGTTTACTTCGTATGTAAAAGAAAATGAAACTCTCCCGCTGAAAAATAATCCCCAACTTATGTAAACTAGGTTTGAGAGGAAGTAAGTAAGTTTATTCAGGTATACACAAATACAGTTACATAGATTATCATATATTACAAACTCAGGTAATCAAGGCCTGTTAACCCGTCAAAGGAGCTTGGAGCAAAATAAACACAGCTGAAATCTTTGAATTGTATTTTCCTTCACCAAGCATAAACAGATTTATGTACACTATATACACTATGTACAGCAATAGGTAATATAATGACGCCACGGTAAGCCAAGGCAACAATAGAAACCAAAAGATTGAGAGACCACCATGCTTCAACCAGCAGCAGAATTAATCTAACAAGGGTGAAAACGTGAGTGCTACCACATCCCCTTTTCGCAATTGTCAGACCCACATTATGATTGTGAGAACCTAGGTACTGATCTGACGATGGGACCCCATGAATCGTCAAACCCTTAGTACCTGGTTCGCTGGTTGGTGAGGCAGCCTATATGAGAGTGTGTACATACGCCGAATAAATGTAACGTACTTTGCATGTCACATCATACATATGTGTAGAGAACCGGGGATAACCCAAAAAAGTCAAAGTGACTTATTTCCACTGGGGTCCTTTTAATACCTTATTATTATACTATAAAGGAGATAATATCTTATTACTATACTATAAAAGAGATATATGTACTAGGAATAAGGTAAAATGAGTTAAAATATTTATATTTACATTTTGTTAGCTAAAAAAAAAAAAATCATTCTCCTCCCTTTCTGTCGCTACATTCATTAAGCACTTTTGGCTCTTCTTGAACTGGTTCATGCTATGACTGGCTTTGACATTTCAGGCAGTCTGTTCCATTCCTTTTCTGCTGTAAATAAAGGTGTTTGAAGCCCGGCCACTGATTGTGGGTACTACAACGAATGAGTTGAGGAACTAGTAATGAGCTGAGGAACTAGTAATGGGGTGAGGAGCTACGAAAGGGCTGAGGAACTAGTAATGAGCTGAGGAACTAGGGGAAAGAGCTGAGGAACTAGGAATGAGCTGAGGACCCAGGATGAGCTGAGGAACTAGGAATGAGATGAGGGAAATAGTAATGAGCTGAGGAACTAGGAAAGAGCTGGGGAACTAGTAATGAGCTAATGATTTATTAATAAGCTGATGAACTAGGAAAGGGCTGAGGAATTGTAATGAGCTCAGGAACTAGTAATGAGCTGAGGAACTAGTAATAAGCTAGAATCTAGGAATGAGCTGAGGAACTGCAAATCAACAAAGAGCTGAATGAATTTATGAGGTGCTGGTAATACACTGAGGTGTGGTAATACACTGACGTGTTGGTAATGCACTGACGTGCTGGAAAACACTGAGGTGCTGGTAATACACTGAGGTGCTGGAAATACATGAGGTGCTGGAAAACCGAGGTGTTGGTAATACACTGACGTACTGGTAATACACTGAGGTGCTGGAAACACTGAGGAGTGAATACATAGGTGTGGTAATCCCTGACGTGCTGGTAATACACTGAGGGTTTGGAAAACACTGACGTGGGGAATACACTGACGTGGGGAATACACAAGGTGTTGAATTACAAAAAAGTGGTAATAATGGCCCTTTAAACACGAGGAGCTAAAAAACACTGAGTTTCGTAAAAACCCCGAGGACCCAACCGGGAAATTACAGGTATGAACCCCCTTTTTAAACTTTTAATTAACATCTCTTCCTATGTTATAAAAGTTAACCGCCGGGCAAAGAGCAAACTTGCCTTTTTCCTTCTCTCCCCTCTCTCTCTCTCTCTCTCTCTCTCTCTCTCTCTCTCTCTCTCTCATAAGAACATAAGAACATAAGAAAGGGGGAACCTGCAGCGGGCCTGTTGGCCCATACTAGGCAGGTCCTTCACAACCGTCCCACTAACAGAACATTTGCTCAACCCAATCTTCAATGCTACCCAAGAAATAAGTTTTCAATTTACCCACTCATGCGCGAGTCCCACTCAAACCCAAACCCCTCTCACCAGAATTTATCCAACCTAAATTTGAAACTCCCCGGTCCTAGCTTCAATAACCCTACTAGGCAGACTGTTCCACTCACCACCCATTTCCAAACCAATACTTTCCTATATCCTTTCTAAATCAAACTTATCTAACTTGAATCCATTATTGCGGGTTCTCTTGGAGAGATACCCCGACCTTATTTATACCCCCTTTTGTTAATACCCATTTTCCACTTGTATACCTCGATCATGTCCCCCCTTTCTACGTCTTACAAGGAAAATTTTTTGGGGTCTTAATCTTTCTTCGTAAGGAAGATTTCTAATGCTATGTATTAATTTATCATTCTACGCTGAATATTTTCTAACAATTTATGTCCATTCTGTAATATGGAGACCAGAACGGGTGCGTAATCTAGGGGGAGGCCTTACTAATGATGTATAAAGTGTAATATAACCCGGGACTTCTGTTGCTAACACTTTTATATAAACCCCGTAATCTATTTGCCTTATTACGTACGCTTAGGCATTGTGTCTTGGTTTTTGGGGTTTCTGCTTACCATCACCCCCAAGTCCTTTCGCAATCTGTATGGCTAAGTTCTACGTTATTTAACTTATAAGTGCTTGGGTTATGGAACTCCGAGCTAGAACCTTGCATTTATCTACATTGAACTGACTCCCCTTTTCTGACCACGAATTAATTTTTCTAAATCTTCCTGAAGTTCTATGACATCTATGTTTGAATCAATTATCCTACCCATCTTCGTGTCGTCGGCGAATTTGCTCATATCACTAGTAATTCCCCCCATCAAGGTCATTGAAAATATTATAAATAAAATGGGCCTAAGACTGATCCCTGTGGAACACCACTTGTTACAAGTCCCCATTCGGATTTAACCCCATTTATGCACACTCTCTGCTTCCTATTGGGGAGCCATACTGATCCAGACAGCACTTTTCCCCCCAAAGCCGAGCTGCCACTTTTTTTAAAAGTCTCTTGGGTTTCATCAAAAGCCTTACTAAAGTCTAAAAATACAATATCGAATTCTTAACATCTCTCTCTCTTTATTTCCACTTGTCTGTTTCTATGTATTTGTGTTTTTTTTTGCGTTTGTTGAATGTGTATATTTGTATCACTATTTGTGGTGGCAAGGGTTGAGTCACAGCTCCTTTGTGTGTGTGTGTTTGAGCGATGGGTTTCCCCTTCGGTATGACCTGTGGGGAGTAGCTACAGGAAAGAAGCAGCACATAACGAGTGCATACAGGTTCATCTCAGGTAAAAATCTCCCGGGGCGAGGAGGTCCGGCCCGACCAAGAAGGACGATTGTCCATTCTCTACGTCCCCCATCAACCTCCCTTCCTAGGTGCCTTTTTTTATACCTCCACATCCACCTCCCTTCCTAGGTGTTTCATCACACCTCTCCATCCACCCCCCTTTTTAGGTGCTCTTTTACACCTTCCCATCCACCTCCTTTCCCAGGTGCCTTCTCTCGCACCCCGATCCACCCTTCCAGGTGCCTTTCCCACACCTCTCCATCCACCTCCCTTTCAGGTGCCTTCTCTCACACCTCCCCCATCCACCCCCTTCCTATGCCTTCTCACATCTCCTTATCCACCTCCCCCTCCTAGGAGTTCGTCCCCCCCACACCTCCCCATCTATTTCCCTTTTTAGGGGTTGTCCCCCCCCCCTCCCCTTTCTGTGTGCTTTTTAAACTACTCACTCTCTTTCTCTGAGGAAACGCAGACTTGAGGAGTTCTCTGTCAAACCTTTTTTTAATGAGTAATTCTGATAAAAAATAGATATTTGAAAAGCTGAAAGAGTCCATAACTCGAAAGAGATGACTGAAACTGCGAGGCCGAAGATGCAACACGGACATATACAAATTTTGGGGGAGGAAAAAGATTTAAGCAGAATGGAATAAACTACTTGTTAATGTTGGAAGCACGAAGATAATGCAGTCATTCAATTGAGAACCAGCTGACAAGCATTTGTTAAGTATAGGATTCAATATAACTGCTCGTGCCTGGTTATAGAGTCTTCGGATCTAATATGTTACAGAGACCAGGGAGGGTGTGGTGAGGAGGAAAGGGGGGAGACATTACTTACACTACACCACTTAACCTCTTTTGAGCCCCTCACTAAATCCACTTTTAAACCAAAAGACAGTCAATACATACAACAGGTGGGACAACTGAGGCAACGGATCTATGTTTTTTTAAAGGCTGCTTCGGGACGATCAGCTGACAGCGAGGCAACCGAGTCAGAAGGGGTGTGGTAGAGGTAGAGGTTTGGATAGCCTCAGCAGACCTGGTGGTAACGGGAAGTAGAACAACTTGTTGCATTTTGGAATGACTGTGGAGTAACAAGAGTAATAAGACAAAACAGTACTAATTAGTAGAGGTGGGTTTAAGCCCACGTCTTTCATCCAGTTCCAAATCATCTGCAAATTCTGTGTAATATTTCAAAGGTATGGATATTTTCTTCCCCGCTTTTTATGCCGGCTCAAAGTAGAGGGTGGAGAGAGCCTTTTGTTTTTTTTTCTTGTCTCATACAAAATACACGATAGTCCTTAATAATCCCTTTTCTATAGAAGTAAATACGTAGTTCTTTCAACAGATAGTCTTGGTACGGACTTACAAGTCTTCCTTCCCAGGGATTTCCCCCTCTTTTTCCCCCCCATTTATTTTCTTCCTAGGGTCTCTTCCTTACACCTCCCCATGCCCCTCCATTTCAGAGGCTCCCTCGCACCTAACAACTCAACAGATTTAGTAATACACATGGTTTTAAATGGGTTTAAACCATCAACTAGGGGGGTCATTGGTGCCTTCACCATTCACCAAGTTAGAATATTTAATCCTTTTAAATAGGGATTAAATTATTATTATTATAAAAAAAGCGTAAACCGATTAGTGATTAAAAAAAACCCTCGGTGTATATAACTAAGAGACATACCCTGGTGGAATATTTTCTGAGTAAAAAGATGATGGGACTGTTAGCTTGATAGTTTTTTGTTCGTCAGGAAACGGACCCGGGTTTTTTAAACCTGAGCAAAGTTCAACAACCCATGAAAAAAAAATAACAGATCTCTACACTGAGTGCCCTAAAAGTATGGTCAGCAGCGGCAGGGATATTTCAAGTTCGATCCAAGGAAGAGAGCAGCTCTGATTCACGGGATCAAGCCCCCTTAAGATGTATGACTAGTTTATTTTTTTGTGGTTTGGGGAGATCAGCGAACGCCAGCCCTCAACATCCCCGACTTTTATTGGTTCACCTCCGCTTCCTCTCGCCCCCAAACCCCCGCCACTCAACCCTCGCCACTCAACCCGCCAAAACCCCCCCCACAAACCCTCGCCACACAACCCTCGCCACAAAACCCCTCGCCACAAAACCCCCGCCACAACCCCCCACAAAACCCCTCCCCACACGCCTTTCGCCAACAGTGTTGCTTTATAGACTTTTTTTTTAGTTCTGTTTCGGGGAAGAAGGAGCTAGAGGGTTTGAAACAGAAAGAAGACACGGGAAATTTCCCTGTTTGAGGCTCACTTTTTGGGAACGAAATATGACCGGATACTGAAAAGACCAGTACTGAAGAACGAAGGGGGGGGGGGAGAGAGAGAGAGAGAGAGAGAGAGAGAGAGAGAGAGAGAGAGAGAGAGAGAGAGAGAGAAAATGTCAGATGACAGATTATCCAGAGAGAAAGTACAGTAAGTCAGAATTTTTTTTCCCTGTCTAAATCAAGTCTTCATGTATAAACATTACTTTTCAAGCGTGTTCATCTTTTTTTTTTAAATGGATGCGTTTGTATATTTACATAGCTAGATTTAAACCAGCCTAGTAGGTGATAGGCTTCAAACTCCGTCGGAGGATCGAGCCCTTGCATTACACAGGGGGGTCAGTCCCACGCAGCAACTGAAGGGGAAAAAGATTGGGGCCAGGGGGTCCACGGGATGCGATGTCCTGATGGTTAGTCTCTCAGGTAACTGTTTTTTGTCGTTCAGGGATTATTTTTTGCTTGAATAACTTCCCCTCCCAGTCATCGACTCCCCTCCCAAGGCTTT
>WNWK01034420.1:0-5000 GCA_009830355.1 Cherax destructor | reverse complement strand
TTGCTGTTATGCCTTAGAAAATTTCAAAAAACATTTGTTAAATCTCAACCTGTTTTCTTTTTAAGTTAAAATCACTTTTTACGTCTAGTCTGGGCCAAAAAACTTCCCCGACACTGAAACGGCTGTGGAAGATTTCAGGGTTTCAAAGCCTTTTTTTTGGCAGCACTGGGAAAAGGGGGGCAGATGCCTTGTTAGGGGATGGGCCCCTGACTCAAGTATGGGCCAGTAGGTTGTTTTAGTGTTTCCTTTTTTATGATCTCATGTTTTTAAAATTTTAACATTGTTACACAGCTTCAGTTTCTTTTGTTGCAAAAGAGAGAAGTGCAAGAAGAGAAGGGAAAAAGAGAAGTGCTAAGAAGAGAAAAAAAAGGTGGAAGAGGCAGTGAGCCGACGGGGGTTGAGACAAAAAACAGCACATGTCTTTGTTATAGTAATGTATATTTGGGGGGAAAATATGAAGTCATCCAGAAAACATAATATAAACTTTTCCATAAAGAGGGTGTCTGGTTTGTCGAAGAGCCTGGGTCATGGACGTGGGCTGCATTTTGAGGGCAGGGGAATGTAGGTTAAAATGAAGGAAAGAAGATGTGGGCTGTGGTTCTAGGATTTAGTGGGCCAGTGTAAAGCGTGGTTGATCAACCTATCCACCACGAGGCCTGGTCTCAAACCCGGCCGCGGGGGCGTTGACCCCGAAACCCCCTCCAGGTAAATTCTCCAGGGATGAAGGCGGGTTCCATGCACTTACTCCTGATCCTATCATCTTCTTTGTTGAATTGAGTCTGCTCAGTCCACGAGATGTGCTTTTTTTTCCCTGTGTATGGTGTTGAGGTTGAACAAGTGTATTTTGAAGGAAAAAAAAAACACAGAAATTAATAAAATAAAACAGCCATCCAAACTAGTTTGCTTCCCCTGTCGTTGTAACTTGTTAAATATGGGTTTTAGAATTTTCCTGACACCGTGTTTCTGCAACCTTTTCTTAGAGAGACCTGAAGAGTATTCCTTACCTTCGTTACCTTTGGCTATTCTGTCATATCATGGGGTTATATACACCGTGAGGTTTTGTCACTGTATTTTGCTGAGAGTTTCTCTAATCTCTACTTCAGATATTAAAGAATTTTGACTGGCTGTAAGGGTGACATGCAGCTTTCATGACCCTTTGTAGTTGATTGGCTTTAACCCTTTATTAACCATCCAACCATGCGTCATAACATGATTAACAGCACCACAACCGCGACCTTAGACTGCCATTTGGTTGAAAAGAAAGAGTTCGGTTTTGGCGTTTTGAGATGTACCTGTTTTAAACGAGTTGGTATGGAGTTTGATACTCGGTTGAGTCTCTACATTTTCTTGAAAAAAAAATAGTGTCCATAAAATTAGGAAATTCAATCAATTTAACCTAACCCAAAACTTGTTGATTCCTCCGAGTTATTAATTTAAACAATATTTTGCACTTACGCCGTGGTTAAAGAAATTTAAGTTGTGCTTTTTCTTAAAATCAAAATAAAATCCTGAAATTTGATTTCCCAGATTTAAATTTAAAACTTAAAAAATACAATTGACCTTCCACCTTTTAACTTTTACCCTAACTTTCACCTACCCCTTTCCCCTTAACAAAATACCCATTCTGTGTGAATCCTCTGAACCCCAATAAATACGTACAAAACTCAAACCCCCCTTTTTTTTCTTCGCAGCCCATGAATGTAATTTTTAAGAACACGAACCGAACCCTCCGGTTCTGAAGAAAATAATACCCACTGAGCAAAAAGGGAACAAGGAATGGATAGTCCCCAGGGTTAAAAAGGGTCCCGAGGCCACATGTTTGACTGGCCGAGTCTTCTTGAGTCGCGCGTTTCTGCAAGGTGAGCCCCTTTTTCTGGTCCTGGAAGCTGAAGTGAGGCAAACTTTTTCCATAGTGGGTTTTCTCGGTTAATATTATTATTATTATTATTATTTTATTATTATTATTATTATTATTTTTATTATTATTATTATTTTATTATTATTATTTTTAAAATTTTACATAATATAATCGTACTTATAGTTGGCGTTTTTTTTTAAATTTAAAGTATATGTGACTAGCAGAACCTATATAAGAACCCATAGTAAATACCATAGTAAAACAATTTTCTGCCTAGAGACGCAATGTTGATATAATTCCCGTATGAGGCGCAACAAACCCGTGTGGGTAAGTCATCACGGGGAGCGGCAGGGGTTTCCAAAAACACGCTATTTATCTGTACTACCTATTTTAAATTTTCTGCTTCTTGGGAATTGCAGTTTGGGACGATTTCGAAGCATAAGTTAAAGGATGGCAGTATACATTGCAATGATTTTTGCATGTCTAGAATCGACAAGGTCTAAGTGCCGGTGAGGGGTGCACTTAACACCTTGGAATTCTAACCCCTTTTATTTTATATGTCACATCATTAAAAAAACGGCCCCCTTTTAAAATTTTGAGATTTTTAAGGGTCATGAGTCATCTTTCTCCAGTGACAAGGCTGGCAGGTGGAGAGGGAAAGGGAAACCCCAAATATATAAGAAAACATTAATTAATTTTATAACAGGAGGCCTCAGTCATATGACCAAACGTCCAGCTCTGGGTCATAATGACTAAACCCGCTTGGGAAAAAACGTCCGTTTCCTGACAAACTTTACCTAACCTGACCACCCGCCGTCCGCCACCCAGCAGCAGCAGCAGCAGCAGCTGCCGGGCACCACTACAGAAACCAATCACCCCAGGACAAACGCGACGCCAGAGACAAACTATAGCGAGAGTAACAGCTGATTGCTGTTATCATAGCCACAGTAAACTTCATTGTAGTTAATTTTTTTATGTGGCTTTTTTTTGAATATTAAGAGTAGAAAGGGTAGAAGTTCACATTAACCACCAATGAAAAGCAAGGAGCAATATGTACATGAGAGATAACCGAGAAAAAAAAGGGGCAAATCCTTCAACACCCCCCCTATTCAAATATAAAAGGGGGAAATTTCCAAAGATCCCAAACTCAAATTCTTTCTTTCTTTTTCTTTTTCTCTATTTTTTTCTCTCTCTCTCTCTCTCTCTCTCTCTCTCTCTCTCTCTCTCTCTCTCTTCCCCACCCGTGAATCAGGTCGTTAGTATTTTGTATATAGTCTGTTCTTGGAATAGCCGCCCAAAGACTATGGAAATTCGTGTTGCTCTTTAAATTTAAATCTCGTTTTTTTTTTATTACATGGTTTTAAAAGCCAATTTCCCTTTTTCTTTTTTTTTGAAAATGAATATGTATCTATTTCCCATTTTTTGTGGGGTGATTTTTTTTTAACCTGCGTTCACTTTGAAATTAGTGTTTTATAATTTCTCTCTCTCTCTCTCTCTCTCCCCCTCTCTCTCTCTCTCTCTCTCTCTCTCTCTCTCTCTCTCCTCCCTCTCTCTCTCCCCTCTCTCCCTCTTAACCTTTAAATTTAGCAGGGAAAAGAAGGCCTGGAAGGAGTGAAGATATTTGTTTGAGAGTAATGAGTGTTTTGAATTATGCAGAGAATAGCAACTTAGTGTGGGATTTCAAAAGTGAATTAAGGTGCTGATGAAGATTGTTCAGGTGATTTGGGTCACTAAAGAGGATGGAGTAAAATTCGATGGTTATGAGAATACGTAAATCTAGGGGGGAAGGTGGAGAGAGAGTTAACCTTCCAGGAAGGAGTTTAGGGTAAAGGGTTAGGGAGGGTCTGAGTGCTGAGGCTTAAACATCCAACAAGGTTGTGGAAGGGCGTTAGATCGGAGAAGAGGCAAGTGGTTTTTTGGGCCTGACGCTGCTAGAGTAAGCAAGGTAACATAAAGGGATTCAGGGGAAAATGGTTAGCCGGACTGGTCCTGGGGGTAGGAAGCACAGTGCTTTGCACTCTAAAGGAGGGAGAGGATGCTGAAGTCTGGAAGCCATCTCAAATTTGGGAAGTGAACTATGGCCCTGCGACTTAAGTGCAAAAAAAAAAAGATTCAGTGTGGAAAGCCCCAAATGTTGCTCAGCCCAATTTAATATACAGTAGTTCCCGACACCAGGGAGTTTTGTGTATGCAACCTGTCATTTGCTCTTCACTCCAGTCCATGAAGTGACGGTATATGATATGGCTGCTGAATGATCAGTTCTTTTGCGATCTGTGTGTGTGTCTTCTCTTTCTGCTCAAGGTGAAGAGAAACCTGTAATTGGTTTCACTGCCAACTGGCTAGGGAATGTAAAATACACCTTAGGCTTCATCTTCTATCCTTTGAAAAGGCTTATTTCTTAATAATCTTTCATCCCTTTTTCCTTGTTCTGCTCATTCTTATGTGGCTGACTTAGTATTTATATGTCGTTATCATATCTTCTGAATTTTCCCAAAAATACACGAGGCTGAATTTCATTAGTTTAACTTAGTTTGTTATGTCATTTTCTCTAGGAAAAATGGTGGTATATTTGTATATTGTTATCCAATTTAGCTATGGTCTGGTGTGGTGGTCATAACTGTGTTGGAGCTGCATATTCAAAAATGAACTTGCGGACGTGTTCCGTATTCTGAATGTGTTGGCAATTCTACAAGGAGTCCTTACATTTAAATTTCATTGATATTTTCTTCATTCCGCATTTGCCTTTTTAACAAGGTATGGTGGTCCAAAGAAGAAAGTTTTCTTCAGTGATGACACCGTATCCCCGGGGCTTTCCCCGGTTCCTTCACAACTTCGCATTTGACAGCATCGAACCGCAGCACTTGTCAGTTTTTGTTTCAGTCCGTCTATACTTATGCAGTGCCCCGTAGTGGTCTGAAATTTTATCTTATTTCTCCTCACTTCACCCTGCCCTTTAAAGCCTTGCCTTCGCAATCGTTCACCCGTCGAAAAAATGGTCCGCAATGATCCCTGGGGCTCTGGAGTCACGCGCAGTCACCGTTTCTTCCGGGTGACTACCGGAGTCCCAGGAGGATCATTGCTAGACCCATCCTATTTCTGACGTAAATGAACGATTTAGGTTGAACAGGCAAATCGGGAATTA
>WNWK01034419.1:0-20461 GCA_009830355.1 Cherax destructor | reverse complement strand
CAGAATGCTGTTCAAGTGCCATTACCAAACAATTTATCTCCTTAAGAAATGTTGTAAAATAGACTAGTCCTTTTAGACCCCCAAAATTACACTTACAAAAGCATTTAAAAAAATAAACTTACATAAAAGGGTGAGTTTGGGGACCATCGTAAGTCGAGGTACCACTGTAAGTATAATATTGTAAGTGCTTGTGGAAGTGTATTTTTGGGGTCTGAAATAGACTAACCTAAATGACATTTTTCTTAAGGAAGTAAATTCGTTCGGTAATGGCACTTGAGCAGGCTTCTGCAATGAATTTTTTTCGTTAACCGGGGTTCCACTGTATATATATATACAGTGGACCCTCGGTTAACGAATACCCCGGAAATCGTGCAATTATGTAAGTATAATTTTGTAAGTTCTTGTGGAAGTGTAGTTTTGGGGGTCTGAAATAGACTAACCTACATGACATTATTTCTTAAGGACGTAAATTCGTTCGGTAATGGCACTTGAGCAGGCTTCTGCAATGAATTTTTTTCGTTAACCGAGGACCCCGGATTACGATGGCATCAGATAACGATAAATTCGGAAGATGATACATTTTTCCATAAAAATAATGGTTCTTTAAACGATGATCCGCTCGGAAAACGCTATTCATCTTGGACGCGCACACGGCACAATGCTCCATCCAGAGTCAGTGTGTCATTGTTTACCAGTGAGTGAGCGCCACCCACGCATTCATACCATACATTTTGTCATTATTCCATTGTTTTTAGTGCTTGCAACTGCTAAATAAGCCATCATGGGCCCAAAGAAAGCTCCTAGTGCCAGCCCTGTGGTAAAGGGCTGAGAGGGGAGAATGTGTCTTCTTAAGTGATTCAGTGATTCTACAATATGTTATGATACTAAAGCAGCAGGAGTTGATAAAGGCTATAGCACCAGCCAGCGATAAGGTGTAGCATTAACAGTGTAGCAATTAAGTTTAGCGATTAAGCGATAGAAAAATGACACGAAACTTAACCCCTCCAATGTTGTTGGAGTTATATAGGGCGACTGACAACACCGCCGTGTGTCTGGCGGCCATCACTATTTAACCCTTTGACTGTTTCAGTCGTATATATACGTCTTACGAGCCACTGTTTCGGACATATATATACTCACAAATTCTAGCGGCTTCAAATCAAGCGGGAGAAAGCTGGTAGGCCCACATATGAGAGAATGGGTATGTGTGGTCAGTGTGCGCTGTATAAAAAAAATCCTGCAGCACGCATTGCATAATGAGAGAAAAAAAACTCAGACCGTTTTTTTGTATTAAAACGCCGTCTTTGAGGTGTATTTTCACATAGTATTTATGGTTGTATTCCCTTTTTTATGGTCTCATTTGATAGAATGGAAAACATACTACAGAAATATAGATGATTTTTATTAGTTTCATGATGAAAACGACCTTGAAATTTAGCTCAAAGTAGGGGAAATGTTCGATTTTTGCAAATGTTCAAGCGTAAACAAATCATGCCACGTGTCCAATACACATCAATTGGTGAGCTTAATATTCTTTCACAAGTGCACTGATATTATTTATACCATTTTTACAATAATGCAATAGTCTGCATAACGGTAAATCTTCTATTTTTTGTGTGGATAAAAAATCAAAATAGAAAGGGGCCTAAAGACGTGACTAATGAACAGATAACAACTTATTTTAGTGCCAGGAATGTCTGCATTGTTTATTCTGGACCCTATTTTGAAATTGACAACTCTTTTATTATGCATGAAATTGGCAAATTGCCAATTTCTGACCACTTTATTGGGTAGTTGAAATCAGTAAATTGGTGGTTTCTTGTTTCCCATTATCATTTACACCTGGCACCCCAAACTTACCTACCACACCCTCTCTACATGTTTCTCCTATTTCGTGTGTAGGGCAAGGAGGAATAACATCTTGTAGGAGTGTGGAAGAGCCAGTTGTGAGTGTGGGGGAAGTTCGTGAGGCAGTGGGTAGAATGAAAGGGGGTAAGGCAGCTGGGATTGATGGGAAAAAAGATAGAAATGTTAAAAGCAGGTGGGGATATAGTTTTGGAGTGGTTAGTGCTATTATTTAATAAATGTATTGAAGAGGGTAAGGTACCTAGGGATTGGGAGAGAACGTGTATTGTTCCTTTGTATAAAGGCAAAGGGGACAAAAGAGAGTGCAAAAATTATAGGGGAATAAGTCTGTTGAGTGTACCTGGTAAAGTGTATGGTAGAGTTATTATTGAAAGAATTAAGAGTAAGACAGAAAACAGGATAGCAGATGAACAAGGGGGCTTTAGGAAAGGTAGGGGGTGTGTAGACCAAGTTTTTACAGTGAAACATATAGGTGAACAGTATTTGGATAAGGGTAAAGAGGTTTTTGTGGCATTTATGGATTTGGAAAAGGCATATGATAGGGTGGATAGCGGGGCAATGTGGCAGATGTTGCAGGTGTATGGAATAGGAGGTAGGTTACTGAAAGCAGTGAAGAGTTTTTATGAGGATAGTGAGGCTCAAGTTAGAGTGTGTTGGAGGGAAGGGGACTATTTCCCAGTAAAAGTGGGCCTTAGACAGGGATGTGTGATGTCACCGTGGTTGTTCAATATATTTATAGATGGGGTTGTAAGAGAAGTGAATGCGAGGGTCTTGGCAAGAGGTGTGGGGTTAAAAGATAAAGAATTAAATACAAAGTGGGAGTTGTCACAGTTGCTTTTTGCTGATGACACTGTGCTTTTGGGAGATTCTGAAGAGAAGTTGCAGAGGTTGGTGGATGAATTTGGTAGGGTGTGTAAAAGAAGAAAATTGAAAGTGAATATAGGAAAGAGTAAGGTGATGAGGATAACAAAAAGATTAGGTGACGAAAGATTGGATATCAGATTGGAGGGAGAGAGTATGGAGGAGGTGAATGTATTCAGATATTTGGGAGTGGACATGTCAGCAGATGGGTCTATGAAGGATGAGGTGAATCATAGAATTGATGAGGGAAATAGGGTGAGTGGAGCACTTGAGTCTGTGGAGACAGAGAACTTTGTCCATGGAAGTAAAGAAGGGAATGTATGAGAGTATAGTTATACCAACACTCTTATATGGGTGTGAAGCATGGGTGATGAATGTTGCAACGAGGAGAAGGCTGGAGGCAGTGGAGATGTCATGTCTGAGGTCAATGTGTGGTGTGAATATAATGCAGAGAATTCGGAGTTTGGAAATTAGGAGGAGGTTCGGGATTACCAAAACTATTATCCAGAGAGCTGAGGAGGGATTGTTGAGGTGGTTCGGACATGTAGAGAGAATGGAACGAGACAGAATAACTTCGAGAGTGTATAAATCTGTAGTGGAGGGAAGGCGGGGTAGGGGTCGGCCTAGGAAAGGTTGGAGGGAGGGGGTAAAGGAAGTTTTGTGTGCGAGGGGCTTGGACTTCCAGCAAGCATGTGTGAGCATATTTGATAGGAATGAATGGAGACAAATGGTTTTTAATACTTGACGTGCTGTTGGAGTGTGAGCAAAAGTAACATTTATGAAGGGATTCAGGGAAACCGGCAGGCCGGACTTGAGTCCTGGAGATGGGAAGTACAGTGTCTGCACTCTGAAGGAGGGGTGTTAATGTTGCAGTTTTATAACTGTAGTGTAAAGCACCCCTCTGGCAAGCCAGTGATGGAGTGAATGATGATGAAAGTTTTTCTTTTTCGGGCCACCCTGCCTTGGCGGGAATCGGCCGATGTGTTAATAAAAAAAAAAAAATATAGTACAGCACCGACCCCGAAAGGGTTAAGGCATATATTTCAGTGGCCCTTATACATTCAACAACAAACACCACAACACCCCAGTCCTCGCATTCGTAATGATATTTTATTAGTTCTAGAGTATATGTCATGTTTCTATGTTATTAATATTGTTTATTATGTCATATTAGATGAATTGTAATAGATAAATAAGCCATAGAGTTTATATTAGTGTCATTTTGAAGGGCTATCTTGTCCTCTCCACAAACACACACCCCTGTCGCCGGCACAATTCCAAACATTCGCCAGAAACAGAACTCTCTGGAACACTTTTTTGAGTAACAGGGGTCCAGTGACTCTCAAGCTGGTTCTAGTGGCATTACAAAACAAAGAAGGGAAGTAACCCAGGAAGAGGACTTGGTACCTGAAGTGTTAATGGAAGGGGATTCCCCTTCCAAACACTAGCAACTACTCCTTCCTCTCCCCTCCTTCCATCTTCCACACATCAACAACTCTTCAATAAAGGTAAGTCTCAAGTTGTTACTGTTTTATGTACTTTATATCTCATTCTTTTCTGTGTAATTTAATGTGGAAACAATATTTATTTTAATACTTTTGGGTGTCTGAAACAGATTAATTGAATTTCCATTATTTCTTATGGGGAAAATAGATTCGGATTACATTATTTTCGGTTTACGTTAAGCCCTCTGGAACGAATTAATAACGTAATCCGGGGGTCCACTGTATATATATGTATATGGAGGTAGCACTTCTGGTACTGTGCTGGGGACCCTCATCCTCAGAGAAAAGAATAAACTTGCTTCAGGGAAAACTGAAAGTTCTCCCTGAAGCTGTTTGAATATTGTTTTCTCCTACCACACCCTATATTCTATGTTCTATGTAGACTTTATTTAAAGACAAAATACAGTAGGCCCTCATTTATCACGGTAGTTACGTTCCTGAAAACGTCGTGTTAGCTAAAATCGTGTTAGATAATTAAAAGAACTTATGGGAAAAATAGGGTTACGTTCCTGAGAGTCCCCAAAAAGCCAAACAAGTTTTTTTTAGACCAACAGATCTTACAAATATAAAAAAGAATATGTAATTGTAGTTCATTATCGTGATGTATTATGTTTTTTTACTGCTTAAGACTACAAATGTTACAGAAATAATAGTATTTACCTTAAATTGTGGGTGCTGATGTTTGTGGATGATTGTGAAGAGAGTGGAGAGTTATGCTGTGGCCCTACTGGGCTGAGGTGGATAGTAGAGATTCTGGAACTGAAGTCGATGGTTGTACTGAGTGTCTCTAACTTTAATAAAGTCATTCAGTAAGTCAGTCAAGTCATTCTGTAAGTCTGTCCATTCAGTAAGTCAGTTAAGTCATTCAGTATCATTCAGTAAGTCAGTCAAGACATTCAGTAAGTCAGTCAGTCAAGACATTCAGTAGTCAGTCAGTCAGTCAAGACATTCACTAAGTCAGTCAGTCAAGTGATTCAGTAAGTCATTCAGTAAGTCAGTCAAGTCATTCAGTAAGTCAGTCAGTCAAGTCATTCAGTAAGTCAGTCAAGTCATTCAGTAAGTCAGTCAGTCAATTCATTCAGTCAGTCAAGTCATTCAGTAAGTAAGTCAGTCAAGTCATTCAGTAAGTCAGTCAAGTCATTCAGTAAGTCAGTCAAGTCATTCAGTAAGTCAAGTCATCCAGTAAGTCAGTCAGTCAAGTCATTCAGTAAGTCAGTCAAGTCAAGTCATTCAGTAAGTCAGTCAGTCAAGTCATTCAGTAAGTCAATCAGTCAAGTCATTCTGTAAGTCAGTCAGTCAAGTCAGTCAAGTCATTCAGTCAGTCAGTCAGTCAGTCAAGTCATTCAGTAAGTCAGTCAGTCAAGTCATTCAGTAAGTCAGTCCAGTCAGTCAGTAAGTTAGTCACACAAACTTATGTTTACATCTTTTTATGTGTACAAAGTAACACTTCATTACAGCCACAGGTTATGCCTTGTCTAATATCTTTGTTTTCTTCGTTAATTCTAAGACTTAATAAATGCTTATACCTTTTCTTGCCACTTTGAGCAACACTGGTATGCCTACTGGGTGACATGATTGCTTGGCAGATACAAGATATAGTAATTTAAAGATCAAAACACAATTCACTCTCTTATTCTTCACAAACAGCTGGCTTGACGCGTATGGAATACGAATGCTGGGATGGTGGGGTGTTGTTGGGGGGGTAGCAATGGAAGGCGGGGGGTCTCCCCAGCTGTTCCACAACATTAGCGCCGGCCGCTTGAGGGAATGGTTATTTGTTTTTTCTTCCTGCAAACTGTAAGTAAGTTTATTCAGGTATACACAGATACAGTTACAAAGATTATCATAAATAGCAGCATATGTGTAGAGAACCTAGGATAACCCAAACTTTGGGTTATCCTAGGTTCTCTAGGATAACACTTTGGGTTATCCTAGGTTCTCTAGGATAACACTTTGGGTTATCCTAGGTTCTCTACACATATGCTGCTATGTATGATAATCAATGTAACTATCTCTGTATACCTGAATAAACTTACAGTTTGTGGGAAGGAAAAACAAATTCCCTTTTCCTCAAAGCATGAGGATTCTTAGAGCGTAAATAACCATGGGCTTACACTTGAAATCATCTGATGCATTACCCAAAAAGAGCAAGGTGAAGCGATCCTTTGCTGTCTTGAAGCTTGGTGCACTTTTCTCTTGCTGACTGATATAAGTTCATGTTGGCATTTTCTTCCAGAAAACACTTGTCTCGTCAGCATTAAACACTTGTTGTGGCTCATAGCCACCCTCAGTAGGACCCCCACTGACTCAATGGTTTAACCTACCGCAGGCGACCGCGCGCTCAAAATTTTTCCCCTCCAGCGAATCGCGTAATATAAGGTTTACGTCGTGTTAGATAAAAATGTGCCGCAATTCTTCAATCGCGTAATACCCAAAACGCGCAACATAAAGTCGTGCTAAATAAGGGTCTACTGTACATTGACAAAAATACACTAGGGAGTAGAACAACATAGATAACATCTCAGAGATACATCTTGAATATTTCATCCAGCTCCCCGGCGGTGAGCCATGTGCCCAGAATGCTGCAGGCATTTACCCTCTGGATCGCCATACTGAGTCTCTGAGAGAGGAAGCTGGCCGCCCTGTGATCCTTGGTTTTATATGATGAGTTTTTCACCCAGCTCTTTGAGGAACTTGAGAGCACACTTGCCCCATGCTCCAAGTGCCTCCAACCCTATTGAGATTAAGTTTAGGCAAGGGAGAAGGCCTTCATATTTGCAGGTCTTCTGGGTCTCCCTGTGGCTGGCAGCTCCATCCCCTTCAGCTACTGAGTATGGCAAGTAGGTGTCTTCCAATGTGGCAGCACAGGTGTAGTCCCAGGCGATCTGCTTACCATCATTCTAGGGTAGCATAGTGGCTCCATCAGGACGCTTTTGACTTCCGTCAGACCTCTGTACTTGGGGTTCCCGTTGAGCTGGGCAACACACACACACACACACACACACACAGAAACAACGAAACAGCCAGGATGAGCCAAAGGTGCAGGGAGGCCAAAACCAAGTGTGCCAGGGAATGGAAGAAGTATAGAAGGCAAAGAACCCAGGAAAATAAGGAGAGCAGTCGTAGAGCCAAAAATGAATATGCACAGGTAAGAAGGGAGGCCCAACGACAGTATGAGAATGACATAGCAGCGAAAGCCAAATCTGACCCGAAGCTGTTGTACAGTCACATCAGGAGGAGAACAACAGTCAAGGACCAGGTGATCAGGCTGAGGAAGGAAGGGGAGGTCACAAGAAATGACCGCGAAGTGTGTGAAGCTCAACATGAGATTCAAAGAGGTATTCACAGAGGAGATAGAAGGGCCTCCAGAAAGGAGGAGAGGTAGGGTACACCATCAAGTGCTGGACACAATACACACAACTGAGGAGGAAGTGAAGAGGCTACTAAGTGACCTAGATACCTCAAAGGTGATGGGGCCGGATAACATCTCTCCATGGGTCCTGAGAGAGGGAGCGGAGGAGCTATGTGTACCCCTAACAACGATCTTCAACACGTCTATCGGAACAGGGCAACTACCTGAGGTATGGAAGACAGCAAATGTAGTTCCAATCTTTAAAAAAGGAGACAGGAACGTAGCACTAAACTACAGGCCAGTGTCACTGACATGTATAGTATGCAAGGTCATGGAGAAGATTATCAGAAGAAGAGTGGTGGAGCACCTAGAAAGGAATGAGCTTATCAATGACGGCCAACATGGTTTCAGGGACGGGAAATCCTGTGTCACAAACCTACTGGAGTTCTACGACAGGGTGACAGCAGTAAGACAAGAGAGAGAGGGGTGGGTAGATTGCATATTCCTGGACTGTAAGAAGGCATTTGACACAGTTCCACACAAGAGATTAGTGCAGAAGCTGGAGTACCAGGCAGGGATAAAAGAAAATGCACTCCAATGGTTCAGGGAATGCCTGTCAGGAAGACAGCAGCGAGTCATGGTACGTGGCGAGGTGTCAGAGTGGGCGCCGGTGACAAGTGGGGTTCCACAGTGGTCAGTCCTAGGACCGGTGCTGTTTCTGGTATTTGTGAACGACATCCTCATTAAGGGGGGTTCCTTGTCGCGGTAAAGAGGCTATCGGTCTGAGGAATTGGACCTCTTGGTCTTCTTCCTCAGATTGAACCTAATTACCAACCAATCCCCCCTCCCCTTTCCCATCTTCCCCATCCTCCCTTTTCCCTTTCCTCCTCCTCCTCATCCCTCCCTTATTTCCTTCCCATTTTTACCATGGGAGCTTCTCTCCACAGGCATTCTAGTTCCTAGGTAGGGGGAAGGGTACCGTGGTCCAATCCCATTCCGTTGAGGTTCTTGACGGTGGTGTAGTTTGCCGTGGAATCTGGATCGCCTGGGGATGTCCTTCGGGCGACGGGTGTATCTCTGGAGGCCACCTTTCGGATTCCGGGGGTGGTGGCCGAAGGCGGGATGCTTTGTGGCGGATATCCGGCTGCCCTTCCTTTTGTCCGCCAAGGTGGCTCGGTGGATGTGAGGTTGCTATCCCGGATTGCTGGTTTACTGGCATGAAGGGTAAGGTATGGCACGGGTTCCATGCAGTATCTGCACTACTTGCAGTGTTGAGGTCCTCTTGGGCACGGATTGGGATTTACGCCCCTTTCATTCCTCCTAGGAGCTATTCCTCCACGTTCCCCCCTTTTTTTATTCTTTTTTTTATTTTATTTTTTCTTCTTTTTTTTTTTCTTAAAAACAAAAAGAAAGAAGTAACCTAACCATGGATGCCCTAATCTGTGAACCTACCCCCGGGACCCTTGATACCGCACCTAGTTCCGACCCTACCTCATTAACGGACAACTCTTCGGACAACCCTAATACCCCTGTACCTCTTGCTGGTGCTGGTTCATCACCTGCTTTAGGTACCGGGGACCCGACTGGCCCTTTTGATACGTCTGACCTTCGCTATTCTCTGACCTTGATTCCGGCTTCTCCCTTACCGGTGCAGCAATTTTCGAATTGCCCGCCCGTCACACATCGGCCCACCCCTGGTCCCGCGCACAAATGACCACGACCGTTACATGACAATTCGACACTTCTTTCTCGTTTGTCTCAGAAACGACTAGCTCGTCACGCACTCCCCTTAGACACTTTGTTTCACACTACTCAATGGACAAAATTTTTTACTCTACGACCGACTTCTCCTAATACCTATCTTTCAGATCATAGTATCGGTAAGGCTCTGCTATGCCATGTAGGTAAAGATATCTCATTTCACGCTCTCAAGAGCGGCACTCGCATCATCACGGTCCAGAATGCTGGCCAAGCTCGCGATCTTTATCTTCTTACAACTATAGATACTGTTCCTGTTACAATTGACAAACATCATTCCCTCAATTCTTGTTGTGGTTCTGTCATTTTACCCCACACCATTGTCCAACGGAATTTCCAGACATGTGTTGATGACATTTTAGAGCAGCTTGAGCTCCAAGAACTCCCTATCCTTAAGGTTGACACTTTTGTCCTCCCCGCCAATAAGCGAAGACGCTATCCTTGCAATATAGCTTGTTTAACGTTTGACTGCTGAGAACTTCCACCTTCGGTCTACATTGCAGGTCAACATTTACAAGTTTGAAAGGTGACCCCTACACCGCAGCAGTGTAGAAACTGCTGGCGTTTTGGTCATCCAGCAAATTATTGCAGGTCCATGGCCGAATGCCTAGTCTGTGGTGCTGACGACCATGCCAGTTCTTCTTGTACTCTACCTCCCTCTTGCCTTAACTGTCATGAGGCACATCCATCGTATTCTCGCCGTTGTCAGGTTTACCTGAATGAGCGGTAAATCCGTTGTCTCAAAGAGGCGGAAGGCTTCTCATATACTATGGCTGTCTCTCATCTTCGCCTTCAAGGGAGACTTCCCCGCATTTCCTATTCTCGCATTGCTAAACGTCGCCATGCTTCTGGGGTCCCAACTTACATGGCTTCCTCTGTGGTCGCCTCATCCTCAATCACCCCTGTCTCGAATCCTTTTGATGTTCTTGGCTCCGAGGTCCCTACCTCGGCTTCCCATACTATCCACACTCCTTCCTCTACTCACTCGCACAATTCTGAGTCTACACGTCCTCATCCTTCACCTAAACCTCAGCGCCCCCCTTCTTCTCATAAGCCCAGCAAAAAATCCCTACTGTAAGGTTCTTCGCCTCCGACTAGTTCTGTAACGTGTGTGGAGGTTCATCCTCCTCCTCATACACTACCATCATCCCCTGTCCCCTCCCAAGCCCCTACGACAGTTTCCACTTCTATCTCCTCGTCCTCTACTTTAGTACAGTCTATAGACTCCATGATAGTTGCTCCCTCTTCTTCCATTTCTAATGTAGTCCCACATTCTGCATCTTTGACTTCCGAAACACTGGAAGCTATTGCAGAATATATTTCAGAGACTGGACCGATGATGGACACTACTCCACCTGAGGTTCCTCATCTCTCTTCTTCGTCTCAACCCTCCCCCCATCCTTCACAACATCCTCCTCCCTCTCTGATTACAGGTCTTCCGCTGCTTCCACACATGGACTTTTCTAACCCTAGTCCATAGATTCCTCTCACTTCCACTTATATCTTTCTCTCCATAAATCATGGCTTAGTTGCAGTGGAATATCCGAGGCTTCGTGTAACCCGGGTGAACTTCAGGTGTTGCTCTCCCAGTTTTTCCCTGTTGGGGTCTGTTTGCAAGAACCCATATTACAATCCACTGTTATCAGGCCCTTTTCAGGCTATGATTTATTATATTCATCGGATCCTTTTTCCGATGGAACCTTTAACGAAAGTGCTCTTCTTATACGCACTGGTGTTCCATACCGTCAGCTCTATGTCCCTTCTTCCTTTCATTACACCGCAGCCTGTATCCACTTGAATAAGTGGTATACACTCTGTTCTTTACATCTCTCCCCTTCGCGGGCATTGTCTATCCCAGATGTTGATTTTCTGGTTTCTTCCTTACCGCCACCCCTTCTATTACTTGGCGATTTTAACGCACACCATTTTCTCTGGGGAGGGTCGCACTGTGACTCCCGTGGCATTCAGTCGGAGGCATTTCTTCCTTCTCTTCCCCTCCATGTTTTAAATATGGGTACTCCTACCCATTTTGATCCTTGAACTCATTCTTTCTCCTGTATCGATCTCTCCATCTGCTCTTCCTCAACAGACCTTGACTTCACCTGGTCCCCTCTGTTTTCCCCACCTCCTCATTGCCCACGCTGGCAATTTGACCGGGCGAAATGAGACCTTTACGCACATCTTACTGCCTTTCATGAAGTTCCTACCTCGTCCTCCATTGATGAGGTTTTACATCTCTTTTTGTCCTCCAACTTCACAGCGGCTTCACATTCTATTCCCCAAACCTCGGGCAAGTATAATCAGAAGTGCGTGCCTTGGTGGTCTCATGCTTGTGCTCGGGCAGTGCGTTTGAAACGCGCTGCATGGGGCAGGTACAGGTATAACAGAACCACAGAGAGACTCCTTGATTTTAAGCAGAAGAAAGCTATTGCTCGCCGTGTCATAAGTGATGCTAAACGCACTTGCTGGCGAGATTACGTTTCTACTGTCACTTCGGCTTCCTCGATGAGTGCAGTCTGGAAGAAAGTGCGGAAATTAAGTGGTAAATTCTCCTCCGACCCGGCTCCTGTTCTTCAGGTTGCTGGTGTCGATATAGCACACCCTCTTGCCGTTGCCACTGAAATTGGTAATAATCTCGTCTGCATTTCTCAGGGGCTCCATCTATGTCCCTCGTTCCTTTCTTCTAAGTCTGCCAGCGAGTTAAAGCCCTTAGATTTTTCTTCTCTTAGAGAAGAATCCTATAATGTGCCTTTTACCCTTCAAGAACTGGAGGCAACACTCTCTGCTTGCCGATCATCGGCAGCTGGGCCAGGCGGCATACATATTCGTATGCTGCAGCATTTACATCAGTCTGCTCTTACTGTCCTCTTACGACTCTTTAATCTCATATGGTCGCAAGGAGTTCTTCCCCAGCTGTGGAAGTCTGCTATTGTTCTCCCTTTTCGAAAACCAGGTATTACGGGATGTGCTTCCTCTCACTACAGTCCCATCGCTCTTACCAGTGCAGTTTGCAAGGTGATGGAACGTCTAGTTAATAGACTTTTGATGTGGTATTTAGAGATGCACAATAGTCTCTCCCCTAGTCAATATGGCTTCCGTAAGGGCCGTTCTGCCATTGACCCCTTGCTGCGCTTGGATACGTATATTCGTAATGCCTTTGCGAATAACCATTCGGTTATCGCTATCTTTTTCGACCTTGAGAAGGCTTATGACACAACTTGGAGATATAATATCTTGGCCCAGGCCCACTCCTTAGGCCTCCGAGGCAACCTACCATTCTTTCTTAAGGCCTTCTTAACTGACAGACATTTCCAGGTCCGGGTTAGTAATGAACTCTCCCCGGAATTTGTCCAAGCTGAAGGTGTCCCCCAGGGATGTGTTCTGAGCACAACACTCTGCTTGCTATAAATAATCTGGCATCTGTTCTCCCATCCAATATTTGGTCATTGCTCTATGTGGATGACTTTGCTATAGCTTGTGCAGGTGCTGACTGTCACCTCATTGCGTTTTCCCTCCAGCATGCCATCAACCGGGTTTCTGATTGGGCCACCACTCACGGGTTTAAATTTTCTAGTGGCAAAACTCATCAAATTACGTTTACTAGACGTCCAGTGGTCTTTGATCATCCATTGTACCTATACGGCTCGTGTATCCCAGAACGTGATACAGTCAGGTTTCTCGGCCTCCTGTTCAACCGTTGATTGTCCTGGAAACCTCACATTACCTCTCTGAAGGCAACTTGTCACACCAGGCTGAACCTTCTTAAAACCCTCGCTCATCTTTCATGGGGGCTGATCGTAGAACTCTCCTTCGCCTACATTCAGCCCTAATTTTGTCGAAACTCGATTATGGTGACCAAATATATTCAGCGGCCTCCCCTTCTACTCTTTCCATCCTTAATCCCATCCATCACCAGGGATTACGCTTATGCCTTGGTGCATTTCGTTCTTCCCCGGTTGAGAGCCTCTATGTAGAAGCGAACATTCCATCCTTATCCGATCGTCGTGATGCACATTGCATTCGCTATTTTGTTCGCTCTCATGGCCTCCGCAATCGTTCCATGTATAGGATATTTACAGATGTTAGTAGGCGCTCTTTATTTGTTCGTCGCCCCTGCTTACTTCGTCCCTTTTCTCTTCGTCTACATTCACTCCTGTCTTCCCTTCAGCTCCCACCTCTATATGTTCATGTGACATCTCCCTTTCCCCTGCCCCCTTGGGAAGTTCCTGCTGTCCGTGTCTGTTCTATTCCTCTACCTTGCGTGAAAGCCCATCTACCTACGGCGGCTTCTTGCTCTTTCTTTCTAGACCACTTCCGTTCTCATTCCCATGCCATCGCAGTATACACTGATGTTTCAAAGTCATCTGACGGCGTCGGATTTGCAGCAGTGTTTCCGGACAGCGTCGTACAAGGGCATCTATTACCCTCGGCTAGCATATTTACGGCTGAATTGTATGCCATTCTTGTGGCATTTATCCGTATTGCATCTATGCCTGTGTCACCATTTGTGGTCGTTTCAGACTCCCTTAGTGCTTTACAGGCTATCCGTAAAATTGATACACCTCACCCCCTAGTTCTTCGTATCCACCATTGGTTACGCCGTATCTATAGCAAGCATAAAGATATTGTCTTTTGTTGGGTCCCTGGTCATGTTGACGTACAGGGCAATGAACAGGCAGACACTGCTGTGCGGTCAGCAGTACATGACCTTCCAGTTTCATATAGAGGTGTTCCTTTCACGGACTATTTTGCGGTCATTGCTACGCACCTTCGCACCCGTTGGCAACAACGCTGGTCTGACCTGCTGAATAACAAACTTCATTCTATTAAACCGGTTATAGGTTTCTGGCCTTCTTCTTGTCACCAATGTCGAGGTTGGGAGACTACACTCTCCCGTCTTCGCATCGGCCACACTCGTCTTACTCAGGGGTATCTCATGGAGAGGCTCCCTGCCCCTCTCTGTGAGCATTGTCAGGTTCCAGTGTCTGCTCGACATATTCTGTTGGACTGCCCACTCTATCAACGAGCACGCAGAATTTACCTCCAACGGCGTCTTCGCTCTGCGGCCCTTTCTTTACCTTCCCTTCTTGCAGATGGACCCTCCTTTAATCCTAACTCTCTCGTTGACTTTTTGACAGAAACTGACTTACTACACAAACTCTGAAGATTATACCTCTAGCACCTCCCTCAGTCCCTTCTACCTCGATCTCTTGCTACCCTCTATCCCTGCACTATCCACCATCCTGCTGCACTACATACCCTACTAATCATCCATCTCCTTCTTACAACCCATTCTCCCTGCATCCTGCAATAACCTGCAGCGCTGTATAACCCCTGTGGTTTAGCGTTTCTATTTGATTATAATAATAATAATGTGAACGACATGACGGAAGGAATAGACTCCGAAGTGTCCCTGTTTGCAGATGATGTGAAGTTGATGAGAAGAATTCAATCGGACGAGGACCAGGCAGAACTACAAAGGGATCTGGACAGGCTCCTGGAGTTCAATCCCACCAAGTGCAAAGTCATGAAGATTGGGGAAGGGCAAAGAAGACCGCAGATGGAGTACAGTCTAGGGGGCCAGAGACTGCAAACCTCAATCAAGGAAAAAGATCTTGGGGTGAGTATAACACCAGGCACATCTCCTGAGGCACACATCAACCAAATAACTGCTGCAGCATATGGGCGCCTAGCTAACCTAAGAACAGCATTCCGACATCTTAATAAAGAATCGTTCAGTACTCTGTACACTGTGTACGTTAGGCCCATACTGGAGTATGCAACACCAGTTTGGAACCCACACCTAGCCAAGCACGTAAAGAAGCTAGAGAAAGTGCAAAGGTTTGCAACAAGACTAGTCCCGGAGCTAAGGGGTATGTCCTACGAGGAGAGGTTAAGGGAAATCGACCTGACGACACTGGAGGACAGAAGAGATAGGGGGGACATGATAACGACATATAAGATACTGAGAGGAATAGACAAGGTGGACAGAGACAGAATATTCCAGAGATGGGACACAGCAACAAGGGGACACAGTTGGAAGTTGAAGACTCAAATGAATCACAGGGATGTTAGGAAGTATTTCTTCAGTCATAGAGTGGTCAGGAAGTGGAATAGCTTGGGAAGCGATGTAGTGGAGGCAGGTTCCATACATAGCTTTAAGGAGAGGTATGATAAAGCTCATGGAGCAGGGAGCGTGACCCAGTAGCGGCCAGTGAAGAGGTGGGGCCAGGAGCTATGACTCGACCCCTGCAACCACAACTAGATGAGTACACACACACACACACAGAGGTATGATAAAGCTCATGATGCAGGGAGAGTGACCCAGTAGCGGCCAGTGAAGAGGCGGGGCCAGGAGCTATGACTCGACCCCGGCAACCACAACTAGGTGAGTACACACACACACACACATACATACATATATATATATATATATATGTTGATGCATGTTGAGTGATCAGTTTTGGCCCTGAATCACTGGAAGCTGGGTGTCATAAACCCTGCCTTGGAGTAATTATCATACATACAGCTCTTAGCATTTGGAAGGCAGCAATCTTGGTGGGTGAGGACAGTTAACCTTGGTAGGAGGTGGCAGTAAGTGAGGCCCAGTAGGATAATTCAACTGATAGTAATCTTAACCCTTTAACTCTTCAAACGTAGATATACGTTTGTACGCGTACTGCTCCGAACGTAGATCTACGTTTTATTTTTCATTCGTTCAAATTTAGCGCGATAGGCCTGAGTCGTCTAGACATGAGAGAATGGGTCTGCGCCCTCAGTGTGCGCAGTATGAAAAAATTTGGGGACGCCTGGGTACCGCATGGTAGCACCAGTTAGTTTCAGCTTCATCTTGGGTCAACATCATGGCACATCCTTGTGATTCACTCATGCCTCGTCATATTAACACTCTACTATTCTCGGAAAGTGATAGAGAACACGAGCTTAGTGGATTAGACAGTGATATAGCCACTAATAATCAAGGAATTAGTGAAACTATTGATGACAACCCAGATGACCCTCAGCCCATCACCTCTGGGGTGGCCAGTGTGGACAGTGTGGCCATACCAGACCCTCAGCCCAGCACTTCTGGGGTGGCCAGTGTGGCCACAGACCCTCAGCCCAGCACCTCTGGGGTTGCTAGTGTTACTACCCAAAGGCAACTCCGCAAGAAGAAATTATCATTTTCCATGCGTTATAATAATGACGATAGTGAAAGTGACGATGATGAAATCGATTTTATGCCCATAGACGATTTGTCGAGTGAAAGTGATTATCATTATTCCCCAGTGAAACGTGCTTTTGGGCATCATTACCTACGTTCAGGCAGTGTGCCATATGCAGTCAGAGGCAAGGGTCGTGGCAGGTCACAATCCAAAACCCCTGCCACTGATAGTGAAAGTGATAATGAAGGAGAGTATGCTGGGATGGAGGAAGAGGTGGTGGTGGCATGGTGCTTGGTCCTTGTGGTGCGGTGTGTGGACAGACAAAGGACCACGAGGCACCCTCTCAACCATGTGCTGGCCCCACTCGCCCCACCTCCTCCTCCTCCCCACGCCCATGCCACAGGTCCACCCTGCACCATCTGATTGTGAATGGAATTGGACTGCACATACACCATTCGTGCCACATCCTTTCAATTTTGATGGCAGTGGAAGTGGCATCATGCCACACTGTCCCATCACAAATGAGTCTACTGAGTTAGACTATTTTCAACTATACTTTGATGAGCCGATAATGAACCTGATTGTTACCCAGACCAACCTGTACTATCAGTATACAATGGACCATGTAGATGTTACAGAATCGTCACGGCTGCACAGGTGGAAAGATACAACTGTGGCTGAAATGTATTTATTCCTTGGCACTGTCATGCTTATGCCACACACATATAAGAACAATATAGCAAACTACTGGTCAACAGACTCCTTCATTAGCACTCCAGTCTTCCGTGACCTTTCCTGCAACAGATTCATTCTGTTGCTAAGAATGTTGCATTTCTCAGACAGTAATACACCAAATAGAAATGACCTCCTTTACAAAATCCTGGAATTGTTTATGTATCTCAAGCAAAAATTCAGTGCCTACTTTTATCCATTCAAGAACATTGTTGTTGACGAGTCCTTGATTCTGTTCATGGGACGACTGTCATTCAAACAATATATACCAAGCAAACGTAATCGCTTTGGTACAAAACTGTGTCTTGTGTTGGATGTCATTATCTACACAGGGAAAAATACACTTGATGATACCAGGCGCATGTTGGGCATTTCTGGTGATGTTGTTTGCAAGATGATGCAACCATACCTTGGCAAAGGTCATACATTGTTCACAGACAACTGGTACACAAGCCCTATGCTTGTTGATTTCCTACGTGTGAACACTACTGATATATGTGGAACAGTGAGAAGAAATAGAAAACACATGCCAAAGTTCACTGGAAGAAGTGTAGTGCAAGCGTTTCATGCCAGTGACATCATGGCATTGACATGGCATGACAAAGGGACGTGACATTGCTGTCAACCATCCACAGAAACGAGATGGTACAGACAGAATCAGCAAGCTCAACAATCAACCTGTTGAAAACCAGCTGTTGTCATCGACTATAAGAACAATATGCGACTAGTCGATAAGTGTGACATGATGATAGGCTTTGTTGACTGTGTTCGTAGGAGTCGCAAGTGGTATATAAAAGTGTTTTTCCACCTTGTTGACATTGCAATGCTCAATGCCTTCAACATGTTCGAAATAAAGACTGGGAAGCGACAACAATATGCGGAATTCACCCTAAATGTCATCAAACAGATAGCGAGAAAGTATGGTACCATACCTATACCTGCCACTCAACAGCATCCTGTCACCCCACAACAGCGACCTGTCACCCCACAACAGCGACTTGTCACCCCACAACCAGAAGGGAAGTGCCTAACCGAATAATCCCTAACTGTCACTGCCTGATACCATTACCATCTACTCCAAAGAAGAAGTACTCTCAGAAAAGTGGTTGTGTGCTTACACTACACAGCGACCCCAAGTGCGAAAAGACACACGATACATGTGTCAGCAATGTGGAGTGGCACTCTGTATGAATCCATGCTTCTTGGAGTATCATACAGTGGTGGACTTCTAGAAACATAAATGGGATCTGTAAATACCTTGTATATATATGTAAACAATAGTATGTGATTGAACCAGGTGTACAAATTCATCAATCAGTGTGAACATGTGTGTTTGTGACAGTATGATTACTAATTCAGTACCAAACATTTGTGTCTAAACAAGAATTGGCAATGATATCAAAAGATCTGCATCAAACCATTATTATCATAGCATGAAAACAACAGAAAATGGAAAAAAACATGAAAAAAACGATAAATGTTTATTGTTTCTGCAAGCGGCAGTGCAACAGGAGAGGGTAGACAAAGCAGCAGACATGCCAAACACAGAGACCCCAACAATATACTGCAGTGGACAGGGACAAATGAGCAGGCCGGAAACACAGAGGAACACAGGGGCTACAACCATGACAGAACTGGAAGATGCTAATGCATCTCTGATGAGGCAAAGGGAGACATGGTGGGAGGAGAAAAGGGAGAAGTCGATCTTTATCTACGGCCTTCGGGAAGTCGAAGGGGACACACATGACAGAAGAAAACACGAGGAGAAAGAAAGGATTAAAGGTATGTTAGCAACAGGGGGAGACATGTCTCAGGTAACAAATTTTCGGAGAATCGGGTGGTACACAAGGGGAAGAAATCGGCCTCTCAAAGTGATCTTCAAGGCAGAACCAGACCGTACCATGATCCTGCAAGAAAAGCATGGCTGAGGGGCGATCAGGAGTACAAGAATGTATACCTAGATCGGGACAGAACACAGGAAGAGAGGGAGGCCCTGAAGGAGAGGATAAGATGGCGAAGAGAAGGGAGACAGCGAGGTACAGGGGACACCAGGCCCAAGCAGCAGGACAAACACACCCACCGGAAGCACCCACGGAGGGCCTCAAATCACAGCAACCCAACGGCAACCATACAGGTATCCCTCAACATTTGCGAGGTTAGGGGATCAAGAGCCTCGTGGATGTTGAAAAATCGCAAATGTTTGGGGCCCCAATATATTGTAGGAAATATAATACAATACTGCTTCCTAACCTATTGAACCATGAACAATCATAAAACACACATAAACATCGTAAAATAATGTACTATATACATGTTATTTTGACATGAGCTGGCTGTGGAGGGAGGCCTGTAATAGTATAATTATACAATAAGTATTTTATAGTGTTGTGAAGTGTCATGGGGAATCAAGTTACTGACACACTGCTTCTTCTTCCTCTGCTGTAGCTCCGCCCACTTTTTAATGATGCCAAATGTTGAATTAAATATGTATACATTAGAACAAAAATGAAACTCCAACTTCATAACTTTATTTTAATTTGCATAACTCATACGTATTACAGAAAACAATAAAAAGTAAAATACACATACAACGAGTTAAGCTTTACAGAAAAATACATTAAATTCACCATCTAACATCATTACAAAGTGGGAGGAGCTATTGAGGGAGGGAGAGGCGCAGAAACATTCAGTGTCTGGTGAGTCGTCATGGGTGTTGGATGTTAGCCTTAGCGCTAATAAAATGTGTGTAATTACACTAAATTAGTAATAAAGGTTATCTATCTATTACATTTATTCCTGATCAGAAACATGATAAATACTCTAGATCAAAGATAAAAAGAATTATATGCCATATTATATGAGGGAAGAGAGCAGGAGAGAACGCACCATATAAGATGTCTTACATAAATGCCAAATCACTCTTGTCGTAAGAAAAAAGCAAAAATAGCATTTATTGTTTTTAGAATAATAATAATTTATAATAATTTATCTGAAAGCACTTTAAATGTTATCAGTATTTGTAGCTGACATTTAGAGACTCCACAGCAATTATTATTATTATTTCCCTACAATATATTGTAAGAAAATAATAATAATAATTATTATTATTTCCCTACAATATATTAGGAAAATAATAATAATAATAATTGCTGTGGAGTGCTCTAAATATCAGCTACCAAATACTGATGACATTTAAAGTGTTCCAGATCAATTATTATAAATTA